>CATKUP010000386.1:0-242000 GCA_949786385.1 Onychomys leucogaster
TTCTGCTCAAACGAACTACATCGTTCACTGAGCACACACGTTTCTCATCTTAACTGACAAGCATTGGATGTTAGAGGACCAGTGCATTGTATCAGTTTCAGAAGAAGATTTGGACTAGATATGGTCCATAGGTGTAGGAAACACCCTTCTTTTGTTCTGGGCACACTCAGATTTCCTGCTGTCTTAGAGACTCTAGAAAGCAAGAGTGTGCTTCTCGTTTATAGCAGAGTGTGATCCATGGATGAAAACTATGCTGTGTGTTTCCCTTCATAAATGTAGTTAAATCCCAGGCTCTATGTCTTCCTACAAGCAAGAGTTCGTTTCAGGTAAGGGCAGTAACTTTTCAGCTGAAACGAACTACATCTTTCACGGAGCTCACATGTTTCTCATCTAAACAGACAAGCATTGGATGTTAGAGGACCAGTGCTTTGTATCTGTTTCAGAAGCAGAGTTGGACTAGATATGGTCCTTATGTGTTGAAACACTGTTCTTTTGTTCTCAGCACACTCACGTTTCCTGCTGTCTTTGAGAGGATAGAAAGCAAGAGCGTGCTTCTTGTTCTAAAGCAGAGTTTGATCAATGCATGATTACACTGCTGTGTGTTTTACTTCAGAAATGGAGATAAATCCCAGCCTCTGAGTCTTCCTACAAGCAAGACTTCAATTCAGGTATGGGCAGTCACTTTTCTGCTCAAAAGAACTACATCGTTCACGATGCTCGCACGTTTCTCATCTTAACTGACAACCATTGGATGTTAGAGTGTCAGTGCTTTGTATCAGTTTCAGAAGCAGATTTGGACTACATATGGTCCATATGTATAGGAAACACCGTTCTTTTGTCCTGGGCACACTCAGATTTCCTGCTGTCTTAGAGACTCCAGAAAGCAAGAGCGTACTTCTCGCTCTAAAGCAGAGTGTGATCCATGGATGAGAACTATGTTGTGTGTTTCCCTTCAGAAATGGACTTAAATCCGAGGCTCTGTGTCTTCCTACAAGCAAGACTTCGTTTCAGGTAAGGGCAGTCACTTTTCAGTTCAAAGGAACTACATCATTCACAAAGATCACACGTTTCTCATCTTAACTGACAAGCATTGGATGTTAGAGGACCAGTGCATTCTATCAGTTTCAGAAGAAGATTTGGACTACATATAGTCAGTATGTGTAGGAAACACCGTTCTTTTGTTCTGGGCACACACACGTTTCCTGCTGTCTTAGAGACTCTAGAAAGCAAGAGTGTGCTTCGCGCTCTAAAGCAGAGTGTGATCGATGGATGAAAACTATGCTGTGTGTTTCCCTTCATAAATGTAGTTAAATCCCAGGCTCTATGTCTTCCTACAAGCAAGAGTTCGTTTCAGGTAAGGGCAGTCACTTTTCAGCTCAAACGAACTATATCTTTCACGGAGCTCACATGTTTCTCATCTAAACAGACAAGCATTGGATGTTAGAGGACCAGTGCTTTGTATCAGTTTCAGAAGCAGAGTTGGACTAGATATGGTCCGTATGTGTAGGAAACACTGTTCTTTTGTTTTCAGCAAAGTCACGTTTCTTGCTGTCTTAGAGACTCTAGGAAGCAAGAGTATGCTTCTTGTTCTAACGCAGAGTGTGATCAATGGATGAGAACCCTGCTGTGTGTTTCACTTCAGAAATGGAGTTAAATGCCAGGCTCTGAGTCTTCCTACAAGCAAGACTTCCATTCAGGTAAGGGCAGTCACTTTTCTTCTCAAATTAACTACATCGTTCACGAAGCTCACACGTTTCTCATCTTAACTGACAAGCTTTGGATGTTAGAGGGTCAGTGCTTTGTATCAGTTTCAGAAGCAGATTTGGACTACATATGGTCCATATGTATAGGAAACACCGTTCTTTTGTCCTGGGCACACTCAGATTTCCTGCTGTATTAGAGAATCTAGAAAGCTAGAGTGTGCTTCTTGCTCTAAAGCAGAGTGTGATCCATGGATGAGAACTATGTTGTGTGTTTCCCTTCAGAAATGGACTTAAATCCCAGGCTCTGTGTCTTACTACAAGCAAGACTTCGTTTCAGGTAAGGGCAGTCACTTTTCAGTTCAAAGGAACTACATCATTCACAAAGCTCACACGTTTCTCATCTTAACTGACAAGCATTGGATGTTAGAGGACCAGTGCATTCTATCAGTTTCAGAAGAAGATTTGGACTACATATAGTCCGTATGTGTAGGAAACACCGTTCTTTTGTTCTCAGCACATTCACGTTTCCTGCTGACTTAGAGACTCTAGAAAGCAAGAGTGTGCTTCTTGCTCTAAAGCAGAGTGTGATCCATGGATGAGAAGTATGCTGTGTGTTTCAATTCAGAAATGGAGTTAAATCCCAGGCTCTGAGTCTTCCTACATGCAAGACTTCGTTTCAGGTAAGGGCAGTCACTTTTCTGCTCAAACGAACTACATCGTTCACGAAGTTCACACGGTTCTCATCTTAACTGACAAGCATTGGATGTTAGAGGACCAGTGCTTTGTATCAGTTTCAGAAGAAGAGTTGGACTAGATATGGTCCGTATGTGTAGGTTACACCGCTCTTTTGTTCTCAGCACACTCACGTTTCCTGCTGTCTTAGAGACTCTAGAAAGCAAAAGCATGCTTCTTGTTCTAAAGCAGAGTGTGATCAATGGATGAGAACACTGCTGTGTGTTTCACTTCAGAAATGGAGTTAAATGCCAGGCTCTGAGTCTTCCTACAAGCAAGACATCGTTTCAGGTAAGGGCAGTCAGTTTTCTGCTCAAACGAACTACATCGTTCACGATGCTCACACGTTTCTCATCTTAACTGACAATCATTGGATGTTAGAGGACCAGTGCTTTGTATCAATTTCAGAAGAAGAGTTGGACTATATAATGTCCATATGTGTAGGAAACACCGTTCTTTTTTTCTCAGCACACTCACGTTACCTGCTGTCTTAGAGACTCTAGAAAGCAAGAGCGTGCTTCTTGCTCTAAAGCAGAGTGTGATCAATGGATGAGAACTATGGTGTGTGTTTCCCTTCAGAAATGGAGTTAAATCCCAGGCTCTGAGTCTCCCTACAAGTAAGACTTCGTTTCAGGTAAGGGCAGTCACTTTTCAGCTCAAACGAACTACATCTTTCACTGAGCTCACACGTTCTCATCTTAACAGACAAGCATTGGATGTTAGAAGACAAGTGCTTTGTATCAGTTTCAGAAGAAGAGTTGGACTAGATATGGTACGTATGAGTAGGAAACACCGTTCTTTTGTTCTCAGCACACTCACGTTTCCTGCTCTCTTAGAGACTCTAGAAAGCAAGAGCGTGCTTCTCGCTCTAAAGCAGAGTGTGGTCCATGGATGAGAACTATGCTGTGTGGTGGCCTTCAGAAATGGAGTTAAATCCCAGGCTCTGAGTCTTCCTACAAGCAAGACTTCGTTTCAGGTAAGGGCAGTCACTTTTCTGCTCAAACGTACTACATCGTTCACGATGCTCACACGTTTCTCATCTTAACTGACAAGCATTGGATGTTAGAGGACCAGTGCATTGTATCAGTTTCAGAAGAAGTTTTGGACTAGATATGGTCCATATGTGTAGGAAACACCCTTCTTTTGTTCTGGGCACACTCAGATTTCCTGCTGCCTTAGAGACTCTATAAAGCAAGAGTGTGCTTCTCGCTCTAAAGCAGAGTGTGATCCATGGATGAGAACTATGCTGTGTGTTTCCCTTCATAAATGTAGTTAAATCCCAGGCTCTATGTCTTCCTACAAGCAAGAGTTCGTTTCAGGTAAGGGCAGTCACTTTTCAGCTCAAACGAACTACATCTTTCACGGAGCTCACATGTTTCTCATCTAAACAGACAAGCATTGGATGTTAGAGGACCAGTGCTTTGTATCAGTTTCAGAAGCAGAGTTGGACTAGATATGGTCCTTATGTGTTGAAACACTGTTCTTTTGTTTTCAGCAAACTCACGTTTCTTGCTGTCTTAGAGACTCTAGGAAGCAAGAGTATGCTTCTTGTTCTAACGCAGAGTGTGATCAATGGATGAGAACCCTGCTGTGTGTTTCACTTCAGAAATGGAGTTAAATCCCAGGCTCTGAATCTTCCTACAAGCAAGATTTCGTTTCAGGTAAGGGCAGTCAGTTTTCTGCTCAAACGAACTACATTGTTCATGAAGCACACACGTTTCTCATCTTAACTGACAAGCATTGGATGTTAGAGGGTCAGTGCTTTGTATCAGTTTCAGAAGCAGATTTGGACTACATATTGTCCATAAGTGTAGGAAACACCGATCTTTTGTTCTGGGCACACTCACGTTTCCTGCTGCCTTAGAGAATCTAGAAAGCAAGAGCGTGCTTCTAGCTCTAAAACAGAGTGTGATCCATGGATGAGACTATGCTGTGTGTTTCACTTCAGAAATGGAGTTAAATCCCATGCTCTGTGTCTCCCTACAAGCAAGACTTCGTTTCAGGTAAGGGCATTCACTTTTCTGCTCAAAGGAGCAACATCGTTCACGAAGCTCACACGTTTCTCATCTTAACTGACAAGCATTGGATGTTAGAGGACCAGTGCTTTGTATCTGTTTCAGAAGCAGAGTTGGACTAGATATGGTCCCTATGTGTAGGAATCACCGTTCTTTTGTTCTCAGCACACTCACGTTTCCTGCTGTCTTTGAGAGTCTAGAAAGCAAGAGCGTGCTTCTTGTTCTAAAGCAGAGTGTGATCAATGGATGATTACACTGCTGTGTGTTTTACTTCAGAAATGGAGTTAAATCCCAGGCTCTGAGTCTTCCTACAAGCAAGACTTCCATTCAGGTAAGGGCAGTCACTTTTCTGCTTAAACGAACTACATCGTTCACGAAGCTCACACGTTTCTCATCTTAATTGTCAAGGTTTGGATGTTAGAGGACCAGTGCTTTGTATCAGTTTCAGAAGAAGAGTTGGACTAGATATGGTCCGTATGAGTAGGAAACACCGTTCTTTTGTTCTCAGCACACTCACGTTTCCGGCTGTCTTAGAGACTCTAGAAAGCAAGAGCATGCTTCTCGCTCTAAAGCAGAGTGTGATCCATGGATGAGAACTATGCTGTGTGGTGGCCTTCAGAAATGGAGTTAAATCCCAGGCTCTGAGTCTTCCTACAAGCAAGACTTCGTTTCAGGTAAGGGCAGTCACTTTTCTGCTCAAACGAACTACATCGTTCACTGAGCACACACGTTTCTCATCTTAACTGACAAGCATTGGATGTTAGAGGACCAGTGCATTGTATCAGTTTCAGAAGAAGATTTGGACTAGATATGGTCCATAGGTGTAGGAAACACCCTTCTTTTGTTCTGGGCACACTCAGATTTCCTGCTGTCTTAGAGACTCTAGAAAGCAAGAGTGTGCTTCTCGTTTATATCAGAGTGTGATCCATGGATGAAAACTATGCTGTGTGTTTCCCTTCATAAATGTAGTTAAATCCCAGGCTCTATGTCTTCCTACAAGCAAGAGTTCGTTTCAGGTAAGGGCAGTCACTTTTCAGCTGAAACGAACTACATCTTTCACGGAGCTCACATGTTTCTCATCTAAACAGACAAGCATTGGATGTTAGAGGACCAGTGCTTTGTATCTGTTTCAGAAGCAGAGTTGGACTAGATATGGTCCTTATGTGTTGAAACACTGTTCTTTTGTTCTCAGCACACTCACGTTTCCTGCTGTCTTTGAGAGGATAGAAAGCAAGAGCGTGCTTCTTGTTCTAAAGCAGAGTTTGATCAATGCATGATTACACTGCTGTGTGTTTCCCTTCAGAAATGGAGTTAAATCCCAGGCTCTGTATCTTCCTACAAGCAAGACTTCGTTTCAGGTAAGAGCAGTCACTTTTCTGCTCAAACGAACTACATCGTTCACTGAGCTCACACGTTTCTCACCTTAACAGACAAGCATTGGATGTTAGAGGACCAGTGCATTGTATCAGTTTCAGAAGCAGAGTTGGACTATATAATGTCTGTATGTGTAGGAAACACCATTCTTTTGTTCTCAGCAAACTCTCGTTTCCTGCTGTCTTAGAGACTCTAGAAAGCAAGAGCGTGCTTCTTGTTCTAAAGCAGAGTTTGATCAATGCATGATTACACTGCTGTGTGTTTTACTTCAGAAATGGAGATAAATCCCAGGCTCTGAGTCTTCCTACAAGCAAGACTTCAATTCAGGTATGGGCAGTCACTTTTCTGCTCAAACGAACTACATCGTTCACGATGCTCACACGTTTCTCATCTTAACTGACAACCATTGGATGTTAGAGTGTCAGTGCTTTGTATCAGTTTCAGAAGCAGATTTGGACTACATATGGACCATATGTATAGGAAACACCGTTCTTTTGTCCTGGGCACACTCAGATTTCCTGCTGTCTTAGAGACTCTGGAAAGCAAGAGCGTACTTCTCGCTCTAAAGCAGAGTGTGATCCATGGATGAGAACTATGTTGTGTGTTTCCCTTCAGAAATGGACTTAAATCCCAGGCTCTGTGTCTTACTACAAGCAAGACTTCGTTTCAGGTAAGGGCAGTCACTTTTCTGCTCAAAGGAACAACATCGTTCACGAAGCTCACACGTTTCTCATCTTAACTGACAAGCATTGGATGTTAGAGGACCAGTGCTTTGTATCTGTTTCAGAAGTAGAGTTGGACTAGATATGGTCCCTATGTGTAGGAAACACCGTTCTTTTGTTCTCAGCACACTCACGATTCCTGCTGTCTTTGAGAGTCTAGAAAGCAAGAGCGTGCTTCTTGTTCTAAAGCAGAGTGTTATCAATGGATGATTACACTGCTGTGTGTTTTACTTCAGAAATGGAGTTAAATCCCAGGCTCTGAGTCTTCCTACAAGCAAGACTTGAATTCAGGTAAGAGCAGTCACTTTTCTGCTCAAACGAACTACATCGTTCACGAAGCTCACACGTTTCTCATCTTAACTGACAAGCATTGGATGTTAGAGGACCAGTGCTTTGTATCAGTTTCAGAAGAAGTGTTGGACTAGATATGGTCCGTATGAGTAGGAAACACCGTTCTTTTGTTCTCAGCGCACTCACGTTTCCTGCTGTCTTAGAGACTCTAGAAAGCAAGAGCGTGCTTCTTGCTCTAAAGCAGAGTTTGATCCATGGATGAGAACTATGATGTGTGTTTCCCTTCAGAAATGGAGTTAAATCCCAGGCTCTGTATCTTCCTACAAGCAAGACTTCGTTTCAGGTAAGAGCAGTCACTTTTCTGCTCAAACGAACTACATCGTTCACTGAGCTCACACGTTTCTCATCTTAACAGACAAGCATTGGATGTTAGAGGACCAGTGCATTGTATCAGTTTCAGAAGCAGAGTTGGACTATATAATGTCTGTATGTGTAGGAAACACCGTTCTTTTGTTCTCAGCAAACTCTCGTTTCCTGCTGTCTTAGAGACTCTAGAAAGCAAGAGCGTGCTTCTTGTTCTAAAGCAGAGTTTGATCAATGCATGATTACACTGCTGTGTGTTTTACTTCAGAAATGGAGATAAATCCCAGGCTCTGAGTCTTCCTACAAGCAAGACTTCAATTCAGGTATGGGCAGTCACTTTTCTGCTCAAACGAACTACATCGTTCACGATGCTCACACGTTTCTCATCTTAACTGACAACCATTGGATGTTAGAGTGTCAGTGCTTTGTATCAGTTTCAGAAGCAGATTTGGACTACATATGGTCCATATGTATAGGAAACACCGTTCTTTTGTCCTGGGCACACTCAGATTTCCTGCTGTCTTAGAGACTCTGGAAAGCAAGAGCGTAATTCTCGCTCTAAAGCAGAGTGTGATCCATGGATGAGAACTATGTTGTGTGTTTCCCTTCAGAAATGGACTTAAATCCCAGGCTCTGTGTCTTACTACAAGCAAGACTTCATTTCAGGTAAGGACAGTCACTTTTCAGTTCAAAGGAACTACATCATTCACAAAGCTCACACGTTTCTCATCTTAACTGACAAGCATTGGAAGTTAGAGGACCAGTGCATTCTATCAGTTTCAGAAGAAGATTTGGACTACATATAGTCCGTATGTGTAGGAAACACCGTTCTTTTGTTCTCAGCACACTCACGTTTCCTATGTCTTTGAGAGTCTAGAAAGTAAGAGCGTGCTTCTTGTTCTAAAGCAGAGTGTGATCAATGGATGATTACACTGCTGTGTGTTTTATTTCAGAAATGGAGTTAAATCCCAGGCTCTGAGTCTTCCTACAAGCAAGACTTCCATTCAGGTAAGGGCAGTCACTTTCCTGCTCAAAGGAACAACATCGTTCACGAAGCTCACACGTTTCTCATCTTAACTGACAAGCATTGGATGTTAGAAGGTCAGTGCTTTGTATCAGTTTCAGAAGCAGATTTGGACTACATATGGTCCATATGTATAGGAAACACCGTTCTTTTGTCCTGGGCACACTCACGTGTCCTGCTGTATTAGAGACTCTAGAAAGCTAGAGTGTGCTTCTTGCTCTAAAGAAGAGTGTGATCCATGGAGGAGAACTGTGTTGTGTGTTTCCCTTCAGAAATGGACTTAAATCCCAGGCTCTGTGTCTTACTACAAGCAAGACTTCGTTTCAGGTAAGGGCAGTCACTTTTCAGTTCAAAGGAACTACATCATTCACAAAGCTCACACGTTTCTCATCTTAACTGACAAGCATTGGATGTTAGAGGTTCAGGCTTTGTATCAGTTTCAGAAGCAGAGTTCGACTAGATATGGTCCTTATGTGTAGGAAACACCGTTCTTTTGTTCTCAGCAAACTCACGGTTCCTGCTTTCTTAAAGACTCTAGAAAGCAAAAGCATGCTTCTTGTTCTAAAGCACAGTGTGATCAATGGATGAGAACACTGCTGTGTGTTTCACTTCAGAAATGGAGTTAAATCCCAGGCTCTGAGTCTTCCTACAAGCAAGACTTCGTTTCAGGTAAGGGCAGTCAGTTTTCTCCTCAAACGAACTACATCGTTCACGATGCTCACACGTTTCTCATTTTAACTGACAAGCATTGGATGTTAGAGGACCAGTGCTTTGTATCAATTTCAGAAGAAGAGTTGGACTATATAATGTCCAAATGTGTAGGAAACACCATTCTTTTGTTCTCAGCACACTCACGTTTCCTGCTGTGTTAGAGACTCTAGAAAGCAAGAGCGGACTTCTCACTCTAAAGCAGAGTGTGATCCATGGATGAGAACTATGCTATGTGTTTTACTTCAGAAATGGAGTTAAATCCCAGGCTCTGAGTCTTCCTACAAGCAAGACTTCCATTCAGATAAAGGCAGTGACATTTCTGCTCAAACTAACTACATCGTTCACGAAGCTCACACGTTTCTCATCTTAACTGACAAGCATTGGATGTTAGAGGTTCAGTGCTTTGTATCAGTTTCAGAAGCAGATTTGGACTACATGTGGTCCATATGTGTAGAAAACACCGATCTTTTGTTCTGGGCACACTCAGATTGCCTGCTGTATTAGAGACTCTAGAAAGCAAGAGTGTGCTTCTCCGTCTAAAGCAGAGTGTGATCCATGGATGAGAACTATGCTGTGTGTTTCCCTGCAGAAATGTACTTAAATTCCAGGCTCTGTGTCTTCCTACATGCAAGACTTCATTTTTGGTAAGGGCAGTCACTTTTCAGCTCAAAGGAACTACATCTTTCACGAAGCTCACACGTTTCTCATCTTAAGTGACAAGCATTGGATGTTAGAGTACCAGTGCATTCTATCTGTTTTAGATGAAGATTTGGACTACATATAGTCCGTATGTGTAGGAAACACAGTTCTTTTGTTCTGGGCACACTCAGATTTCCTGCTGTATTAGAGATTCTAGAAAGCAAGAGCGTGCTTCTCGCTCTAAAGCAGAGTGTGATCCATGGATGAGAACTATGCTGTGTGTTTCACTTCAGAAATGGAGTTAAATCCCAGGCTCTGAGTCTTCCTACAAGCAAGACTTCATTTCAGGTAAGGGCAGTCACTTTTCTGCACAAACGAACTACAATGTTCACGAAGCTCACACGTTTCTCATCTTAACTGACAAGCATTGGATGTTAGAGGACCAGTGCTTTGTATCAGTTTCAGAAGAAGTGTTGGACTAGATATGGTCCGTATGTGCAGGCAACACCGTTCTTTTCTTCTCAGCACACTCACGTTTCCTGCTGTCTAGGAGACTCTAGAAAGCAAAGGCGTGCTTCTCGCTCTAAAGCAGAGTGTGATCCATGGATGAAAACTATGCTGTGTGTTTCCCTTCATAAATGTAGTTAAATCCCAGGCTCTATGTCTTCCTACAAGCAAGACTTCGTTTCAGTTAAGGGCAGTCACTTTTCAGCTCAAACGAACTACATCTTTCACAGAGCTCACATGTTTCTCATCTAAACAGACAAGCATTGGATGTTAGAGGACCAGTGCTTTGTATCAGTTTCAGAAGCAGAGTTGGACTAGATATGGTCCGTATTTGTAGGAAACACTGTTCTTTTGTTTTCAGCAAACTCACGTTTCTTGCTGTCTTAGAGACTCTAGGAAGCAAGAGTATGCTTCTTGTTCTAACGCAGAGTTTGATCAATGGATGAGAACCCTGCTGTGTGTTTCACTTCAGAAATGGAGTTAAATCCCAAGCTCTGAGTCTTCCTACAAGCAAGACTTAGTTTCAGGTAAGGGCAGTCAGTTTTCTGCTCAAACGAACTACATTGTTCACGAAGTTCACACGTTTCTCATCTTAACTGACAAGCATTGGATGTTAGAGGGTCAGTGCTTTGTATCAGTTTCAGAAGCAGATTTGGACTACATATTGTCCATATGTGTAGGAAACACCGATCTTTTGTTCTGGGCACACTCACGTTTCCTGCTGCCTTAGAGACTCTAGAAAGCAAGAGCGTGCTTCTCGCTCTAAAACAGAGTGTGATCCATGGATGAGACTATGCTGTGTGTTTCACTTCAGAAATGGAGTTAAATCCCATGCTCTGTGTCTCCCTACAAGCAAGACTTCGTTTCAGGTAAGGGCAGTCACTTTTCTGCTCAAAGGAACAACATCGTTCACGAAGCTCACACGTTTCTCATTTTAACTGACAAGCATTGGATGTTAGAGGGTCAGTGCTTTGTATCAGTTTCAGAAGCAGATTTGGACTACATATGGTCCATATGTGTAGGAAACACCATTCTTTTGTCCTGGGCACACTCAGATTTCCAGCTGTATTAGAGACTCTAGAAAGCTAGATTGTGGTTCTTGCTCTAAAGCAGAGTGTGATCCATGGATGAGAACTATGTTGTGTGTTTCCCTTCAGAAATGGACTTAAATCCCAGGCTCTGTGTCTTCCTACAAGCAAACTTCGTTTCATGTAAGGGCAGTCACTTTTCAGTTCAAAGGAACTACATCATTCACAAAGCTCCCACGTTTCTCATCTTAACTGACAAGCATTGGATGTTAGAGGACCAGTGCTTTGTATCAGTTTCAGAAGCAGAGTTGGACTAGATATGGTCCTTATGTGTTGAAACACTGTTCTTTTGTTTTCAGCAAACTCACGTTTCTTGCTGTCTTAGAGACTCTAGGAAGCAAGAGTATGCTTCTTGTTCTAACGCAGAGTGTGATCAATGGATGAGAACCCTGCTGTGTGTTTCACTTCAGAAATGGAGTTAAATCCCAGGCTCTGAATCTTCCTACAAGCAAGATTTCGTTTCAGGTAAGGGCAGTCAGTTTTCTGCTCAAACGAACTACATTGTTCATGAAGCACACACGTTTCTCATCTTAACTGACAAGCATTGGATGTTAGAGGGTCAGTGCTTTGTATCAGTTTCAGAAGCAGATTTGGACTACATATTGTCCATATGTGTAGGAAACACCGATCTTTTGTTCTGGGCACACTCACGTTTCCTGCTGCCTTAGAGAATCTAGAAAGCAAGAGCGTGCTTCTCGCTCTAAAACAGAGTGTGATCCATGGATGAGACTATGCTGTGTGTTTCACTTCAGAAATGGAGTTAAATCCCATGCTCTGTGTCTCCCTACAAGCAAGACTTCGTTTCAGGTAAGGGCATTCACTTTTCTGCTCAAAGGAGCAACATCGTTCACGAAGCTCACACGTTTCTCATCTTAACTGACAAGCATTGGATGTTAGAGGACCAGTGCTTTGTATCTGTTTCAGAAGCAGAGTTGGACTAGATATGGTCCCTATGTGTAGGAATCACCGTTCTTTTGTTCTCAGCACACTCACGTTTCCTGCTGTCTTTGAGAGTCTAGAAAGCAAGAGCGTGCTTCTTGTTCTAAAGCAGAGTGTGATCAATGGATGATTACACTGCTGTGTGTTTTACTTCAGAAATGGAGTTAAATCCCAGGCTCTGAGTCTTCCTACAAGCAAGACTTCCATTCAGGTAAGGGCAGTCACTTTTCTGCTTAAACGAACTACATCGTTCACGAAGCTCACACGTTTCTCATCTTAATTGTCAAGGTTTGGATGTTAGAGGACCAGTGCTTTGTATCAGTTTCAGAAGAAGAGTTGGACTAGATATGGTCCGTATGAGTAGGAAACACCGTTCTTTTGTTCTCAGCACACTCACGTTTCCGGCTGTCTTAGAGACTCTAGAAAGCAAGAGCATGCTTCTCGCTCTAAAGCAGAGTGTGATCCATGGATGAGAACTATGCTGTGTGGTGGCCTTCAGAAATGGAGTTAAATCCCAGGCTCTGAGTCTTCCTACAAGCAAGACTTCGTTTCAGGTAAGGGCAGTCACTTTTCTGCTCAAACGAACTACATCGTTCACTGAGCACACACGTTTCTCATCTTAACTGACAAGCATTGGATGTTAGAGGACCAGTGCATTGTATCAGTTTCAGAAGAAGATTTGGACTAGATATGGTCCATAGGTGTAGGAAACACCCTTCTTTTGTTCTGGGCACACTCAGATTTCCTGCTGTCTTAGAGACTCTAGAAAGCAAGAGTGTGCTTCTCGTTTATATCAGAGTGTGATCCATGGATGAAAACTATGCTGTGTGTTTCCCTTCATAAATGTAGTTAAATCCCAGGCTCTATGTCTTCCTACAAGCAAGAGTTCGTTTCAGGTAAGGGCAGTCACTTTTCAGCTGAAACGAACTACATCTTTCACGGAGCTCACATGTTTCTCATCTAAACAGACAAGCATTGGATGTTAGAGGACCAGTGCTTTGTATCTGTTTCAGAAGCAGAGTTGGACTAGATATGGTCCTTATGTGTTGAAACACTGTTCTTTTGTTCTCAGCACACTCACGTTTCCTGCTGTCTTTGAGAGGATAGAAAGCAAGAGCGTGCTTCTTGTTCTAAAGCAGAGTTTGATCAATGCATGATTACACTGCTGTGTGTTTCCCTTCAGAAATGGAGTTAAATCCCAGGCTCTGTATCTTCCTACAAGCAAGACTTCGTTTCAGGTAAGAGCAGTCACTTTTCTGCTCAAACGAACTACATCGTTCACTGAGCTCACACGTTTCTCACCTTAACAGACAAGCATTGGATGTTAGAGGACCAGTGCATTGTATCAGTTTCAGAAGCAGAGTTGGACTATATAATGTCTGTATGTGTAGGAAACACCGTTCTTTTGTTCTCAGCAAACTCTCGTTTCCTGCTGTCTTAGAGACTCTAGAAAGCAAGAGCGTGCTTCTTGTTCTAAAGCAGAGTTTGATCAATGCATGATTACACTGCTGTGTGTTTTACTTCAGAAATGGAGATAAATCCCAGGCTCTGAGTCTTCCTACAAGCAAGACTTCAATTCAGGTATGGGCAGTCACTTTTCTGCTCAAACGAACTACATCGTTCACGATGCTCACACGTTTCTCATCTTAACTGACAACCATTGGATGTTAGAGTGTCAGTGCTTTGTATCAGTTTCAGAAGCAGATTTGGACTACATATGGTCCATATGTATAGGAAACACCGTTCTTTTGTCCTGGGCACACTCAGATTTCCTGCTGTCTTAGAGACTCTGGAAAGCAAGAGCGTACTTCTCGCTCTAAAGCAGAGTGTGATCCATGGATGAGAACTATGTTGTGTGTTTCCCTTCAGAAATGGACTTAAATCCCAGGCTCTGTGTCTTACTACAAGCAAGACTTCGTTTCAGGTAAGGGCAGTCACTTTTCTGCTCAAAGGAACAACATCGTTCACGAAGCTCACACGTTTCTCATCTTAACTGACAAGCATTGGATGTTAGAGGACCAGTGCTTTGTATCTGTTTCAGAAGTAGAGTTGGACTAGATATGGTCCCTATGTGTAGGAAACACCGTTCTTTTGTTCTCAGCACACTCACGATTCCTGCTGTCTTTGAGAGTCTAGAAAGCAAGAGCGTGCTTCTTGTTCTAAAGCAGAGTGTTATCAATGGATGATTACACTGCTGTGTGTTTTACTTCAGAAATGGAGTTAAATCCCAGGCTCTGAGTCTTCCTACAAGCAAGACTTGAATTCAGGTAAGAGCAGTCACTTTTCTGCTCAAACGAACTACATCGTTCACGAAGCTCACACGTTTCTCATCTTAACTGACAAGCATTGGATGTTAGAGGACCAGTGCTTTGTATCAGTTTCAGAAGAAGTGTTGGACTAGATATGGTCCGTATGAGTAGGAAACACCGTTCTTTTGTTCTCAGCGCACTCACGTTTCCTGCTGTCTTAGAGACTCTAGAAAGCAAGAGCGTGCTTCTTGCTCTAAAGCAGAGTTTGATCCATGGATGAGAACTATGATGTGTGTTTCCCTTCAGAAATGGAGTTAAATCCCAGGCTCTGTATCTTCCTACAAGCAAGACTTCGTTTCAGGTAAGAGCAGTCACTTTTCTGCTCAAACGAACTACATCGTTCACTGAGCTCACACGTTTCTCATCTTAACAGACAAGCATTGGATGTTAGAGGACCAGTGCATTGTATCAGTTTCAGAAGCAGAGTTGGACTATATAATGTCTGTATGTGTAGGAAACACCGTTCTTTTGTTCTCAGCAAACTCTCGTTTCCTGCTGTCTTAGAGACTCTAGAAAGCAAGAGCGTGCTTCTTGTTCTAAAGCAGAGTTTGATCAATGCATGATTACACTGCTGTGTGTTTTACTTCAGAAATGGAGATAAATCCCAGGCTCTGAGTCTTCCTACAAGCAAGACTTCAATTCAGGTATGGGCAGTCACTTTTCTGCTCAAACGAACTACATCGTTCACGATGCTCACACGTTTCTCATCTTAACTGACAACCATTGGATGTTAGAGTGTCAGTGCTTTGTATCAGTTTCAGAAGCAGATTTGGACTACATATGGTCCATATGTATAGGAAACACCGTTCTTTTGTCCTGGGCACACTCAGATTTCCTGCTGTCTTAGAGACTCTGGAAAGCAAGAGCGTAATTCTCGCTCTAAAGCAGAGTGTGATCCATGGATGAGAACTATGTTGTGTGTTTCCCTTCAGAAATGGACTTAAATCCCAGGCTCTGTGTCTTACTACAAGCAAGACTTCATTTCAGGTAAGGACAGTCACTTTTCAGTTCAAAGGAACTACATCATTCACAAAGCTCACACGTTTCTCATCTTAACTGACAAGCAATGGAAGTTAGAGGACCAGTGCATTCTATCAGTTTCAGAAGAAGATTTGGACTACATATAGTCCGTATGTGTAGGAAACACCGTTCTTTTGTTCTCAGCACACTCACGTTTCCTATGTCTTTGAGAGTCTAGAAAGTAAGAGCGTGCTTCTTGTTCTAAAGCAGAGTGTGATCAATGGATGATTACACTGCTGTGTGTTTTATTTCAGAAATGGAGTTAAATCCCAGGCTCTGAGTCTTCCTACAAGCAAGACTTCCATTCAGGTAAGGGCAGTCACTTTCCTGCTCAAAGGAACAACATCGTTCACGAAGCTCACACGTTTCTCATCTTAACTGACAACCATTGGATGTTAGAAGGTCAGTGCTTTGTATCAGTTTCAGAAGCAGATTTGGACTACATATGGTCCATATGTATAGGAAACACCGTTCTTTTGTCCTGGGCACACTCACGTGTCCTGCTGTATTAGAGACTCTAGAAAGCTAGAGTGTGCTTCTTGCTCTAAAGAAGAGTGTGATCCATGGAGGAGAACTGTGTTGTGTGTTTCCCTTCAGAAATGGACTTAAATCCCAGGCTCTGTGTCTTACTACAAGCAAGACTTCGTTTCAGGTAAGGGCAGTCACTTTTCAGTTCAAAGGAACTACATCATTCACAAAGCTCACACGTTTCTCATCTTAACTGACAAGCATTGGATGTTAGAGGTTCAGGCTTTGTATCAGTTTCAGAAGCAGAGTTCGACTAGATATGGTCCTTATGTGTAGGAAACACCGTTCTTTTGTTCTCAGCAAACTCACGGTTCCTGCTTTCTTAAAGACTCTAGAAAGCAAAAGCATGCTTCTTGTTCTAAAGCACAGTGTGATCAATGGATGAGAACACTGCTGTGTGTTTCACTTCAGAAATGGAGTTAAATCCCAGGCTCTGAGTCTTCCTACAAGCAAGACTTCGTTTCAGGTAAGGGCAGTCAGTTTTCTCCTCAAACGAACTACATCGTTCACGATGCTCACACGTTTCTCATTTTAACTGACAAGCATTGGATGTTAGAGGACCAGTGCTTTGTATCAATTTCAGAAGAAGAGTTGGACTATATAATGTCCAAATGTGTAGGAAACACCATTCTTTTGTTCTCAGCACACTCACGTTTCCTGCTGTGTTAGAGACTCTAGAAAGCAAGAGCGGACTTCTCACTCTAAAGCAGAGTGTGATCCATGGATGAGAACTATGCTATGTGTTTTACTTCAGAAATGGAGTTAAATCCCAGGCTCTGAGTCTTCCTACAAGCAAGACTTCCATTCAGATAAAGGCAGTGACATTTCTGCTCAAACTAACTACATCGTTCACGAAGCTCACACGTTTCTCATCTTAACTGACAAGCATTGGATGTTAGAGGTTCAGTGCTTTGTATCAGTTTCAGAAGCAGATTTGGACTACATGTGGTCCATATGTGTAGAAAACACCGATCTTTTGTTCTGGGCACACTCAGATTGCCTGCTGTATTAGAGACTCTAGAAAGCAAGAGTGTGCTTCTCCGTCTAAAGCAGAGTGTGATCCATGGATGAGAACTATGCTGTGTGTTTCCCTGCAGAAATGTACTTAAATTCCAGGCTCTGTGTCTTCCTACATGCAAGACTTCATTTTTGGTAAGGGCAGTCACTTTTCAGCTCAAAGGAACTACATCTTTCACGAAGCTCACACGTTTCTCATCTTAAGTGACAAGCATTGGATGTTAGAGTACCAGTGCATTCTATCTGTTTTAGATGAAGATTTGGACTACATATAGTCCGTATGTGTAGGAAACACAGTTCTTTTGTTCTGGGCACACTCAGATTTCCTGCTGTATTAGAGATTCTAGAAAGCAAGAGCGTGCTTCTCGCTCTAAAGCAGAGTGTGATCCATGGATGAGAACTATGCTGTGTGTTTCACTTCAGAAATGGAGTTAAATCCCAGGCTCTGAGTCTTCCTACAAGCAAGACTTCATTTCAGGTAAGGGCAGTCACTTTTCTGCACAAACGAACTACAATGTTCACGAAGCTCACACGTTTCTCATCTTAACTGACAAGCATTGGATGTTAGAGGACCAGTGCTTTGTATCAGTTTCAGAAGAAGTGTTGGACTAGATATGGTCCGTATGTGCAGGCAACACCGTTCTTTTCTTCTCAGCACACTCACGTTTCCTGCTGTCTAGGAGACTCTAGAAAGCAAAGGCGTGCTTCTCGCTCTAAAGCAGAGTGTGATCCATGGATGAAAACTATGCTGTGTGTTTCCCTTCATAAATGTAGTTAAATCCCAGGCTCTATGTCTTCCTACAAGCAAGACTTCGTTTCAGTTAAGGGCAGTCACTTTTCAGCTCAAACGAACTACATCTTTCACAGAGCTCACATGTTTCTCATCTAAACAGACAAGCATTGGATGTTAGAGGACCAGTGCTTTGTATCAGTTTCAGAAGCAGAGTTGGACTAGATATGGTCCGTATTTGTAGGAAACACTGTTCTTTTGTTTTCAGCAAACTCACGTTTCTTGCTGTCTTAGAGACTCTAGGAAGCAAGAGTATGCTTCTTGTTCTAACGCAGAGTTTGATCAATGGATGAGAACCCTGCTGTGTGTTTCACTTCAGAAATGGAGTTAAATCCCAAGCTCTGAGTCTTCCTACAAGCAAGACTTAGTTTCAGGTAAGGGCAGTCAGTTTTCTGCTCAAACGAACTACATTGTTCACGAAGTTCACACGTTTCTCATCTTAACTGACAAGCATTGGATGTTAGAGGGTCAGTGCTTTGTATCAGTTTCAGAAGCAGATTTGGACTACATATTGTCCATATGTGTAGGAAACACCGATCTTTTGTTCTGGGCACACTCACGTTTCCTGCTGCCTTAGAGACTCTAGAAAGCAAGAGCGTGCTTCTCGCTCTAAAACAGAGTGTGATCCATGGATGAGACTATGCTGTGTGTTTCACTTCAGAAATGGAGTTAAATCCCATGCTCTGTGTCTCCCTACAAGCAAGACTTCGTTTCAGGTAAGGGCAGTCACTTTTCTGCTCAAAGGAACAACATCGTTCACGAAGCTCACACGTTTCTCATTTTAACTGACAAGCATTGGATGTTAGAGGGTCAGTGCTTTGTATCAGTTTCAGAAGCAGATTTGGACTACATATGGTCCATATGTGTAGGAAACACCATTCTTTTGTCCTGGGCACACTCAGATTTCCAGCTGTATTAGAGACTCTAGAAAGCTAGATTGTGGTTCTTGCTCTAAAGCAGAGTGTGATCCATGGATGAGAACTATGTTGTGTGTTTCCCTTCAGAAATGGACTTAAATCCCAGGCTCTGTGTCTTCCTACAAGCAAACTTCGTTTCATGTAAGGGCAGTCACTTTTCAGTTCAAAGGAACTACATCATTCACAAAGCTCCCACGTTTCTCATCTTAACTGACAAGCATTGGATGTTAGAGGACCAGTGCTTTGTATCAGTTTCAGAAACAGAGTTGGACTATATAATGTCTGTATGTGTAGGAAACACCGTTCTTTTGTTCTCAGCAAACTCTCGTTTCGTGCTGTATTAGACACTCTAGAAAGCAAGAGCATGCTTCTTGTTCTAAAGCAGAGTGTGATCAATGGATGATTACACTGCTGTGAGTTTTACTTCAGAAATGGAGATAAATCCCAGGCTCTGAGTCTTCCTACAAGCAAGACTTCAGTTCAGGTATGGGCAGTCACTTTTCTGCTCAAACGAACTACATCGTTCACAAAGCTCACACGTTTCTCATCTTAACTGACAACCATTGGATGTTAGATGGTCAGTACTTTGTATCAGTTTCAGAAGCAGATTTGGACTACATATGGTTCATATGTGTAGAAAACACCGATCTTTTGTTCTGGGCACACTCAGATTTCCTGCTGTATTAGAGACTCTAGAAAGCAAGAGTGTGCTTCTCGCTCTAAAGCAGAGTGTGATCCATGGATGAGAACTATGCTGTGTGTTTCCCTTCAGAAATGTACTTAAATCCTAGGCTCTGTGTCTTCTTACAAGCAAGACATTGTTTTTGGTAAGGGCAGTCACTTTTCAGCTCAAAGGAACTACATCTTTCACGAAGCTCACACGTTTCTCTTCTTAACTGACAAGCATTGGATGTTAGAGTACCAGTGCATTCTATCTGTTTTAGATGAAGATTTGGACTACATATAGTCCGTATGTGTAGGAAACACCGTTCTTTTGTTCTGGGCACACTCAGATTTCCTGCTGTATTAGAAATTCTTGAAAGCAAGAGCGTGCTTCTCGCTCTAAAGCAGAGTGTGATCCATGGATGAGAACTATGCTGTGTGTTTCCCTTCATAAATGTAGTTAAATCCCAGGCTCTATGTCTTCCTACAAGCAAGACTTCGTTTCACTTAAGGGCAGTCACTTTTCAGCTCAAACGAACTACATCTTTCACAGAGCTCACATGTTTCTCATCTAAACAGACAAGCATTGCATGTTAGAGGACCAGTGCTTTGTATCAGTTTCAGAAGCAGAGTTGGACTAGATATGGTCCGTATGTGTAGGAAACACTGTTCTTTTGTTTTCAGCAAACTCACATTTCTTGCTGTCTTAGAGACTCTAGGAAGCAAGAGTATGTTTCTTGTTCTAACGTAGAGTTTGATCAATGGATGAGAACCCTGCTGTGTGTTTCACTTCAGAAATGGAGTTAAATCCCAGGCTCTGAGTCTTCCTACAAGCAAGACTTCGTTTCAGGTAAGGGCAGTCACTTTTCTGCTCAAACGAACTACATTGTTCACGAAGCTCACACGTTTCTCATCTTAACTGACAAGCATTGGATGTTAGAGGGTCAGTGCTTTGTATCAGTTTCAGAAGCAGATTTGGACTACATATAGTCCATATGTATAGGAAACACCATTCTTTTGTCCTGGGCACACTCAGATTTCCTGCTGTATTAGAGACTCTAGAAAGCAAGAGCGTGCTTCTCGCTCTAAAACAGAGTGTGATCCATGGATGAGACTATGCTGTGTGTTTCACTTCAGAAATGGAGTTAAATCCCATGCTCTGTGTCTCCCTACAAGCAAGACTTCGTTTCAGGTAAGGGCAGTCACTTTTCTGCTCAAAGGAACAACATCGTTCACGAAGCTCACATGTTTCTCATCTTAACTGACAAGCATTGGATGTTAGAGGACCAGTGCTTTGTATCTGTTTCAGAAGCAGAGTTGGACTAGATATGGTCCCTATGTGTAGGAAACACCGTTCTTTTGTTCTCAGCACACTCACATTTCCTGCTGTCTTTGAGAGTCTAGAAAGCAAGAGCGTGCTTCTTGTTCTAAAGCAGAGTGTGATCAATGGATGATTACACTGCTGTGTGTTTTACTTCAGAAATGGAGTTAAATCCCAGGCTCTGAGTCTTCCTACAAGCAAGACTTCCATTCAGGTAAGGGCAGTCACTTTTCTGCTCAAAGGAACAACATCGTTCACGAAGCTCACACGTTGCTCATCTTAACTGACAAGCATTGGATGTTAGAGGTTCAGTGCTTTGTATCAGTTTCAGAAGCAGAGTTCGACTAGATATGGTCCTTATGTGTAGGAAACACCGTTCTTTTGTTCTCAGCAAACTCACGTTTCCTGCTGTCTTAAAGACTCTAGAAAGCAAAAGCATGCTTCTTGTTCTAAAGCAGAGTGTGATCAATGGATTAGAACACTGCTGTGTGTTTCACTTCAGAAATGGAGTTAAATCCCAGGCTCTGAGTCTTACTACAAGCAAGACTTCGTTTCAGGTAAGGGCAGTCAGTTTTCTCCTCAAACGAACTACATCGTTCACGTTGCTCACATGTTTCTCATCTTAACTGACAAGCATTGGATGTTAGAGGACCAGTGTTTGTATCAATTTCAGAAGAAGAGTTGGACTATATACTGTCCATATATGTAGGAAACACCGTTCTTTTGTTCTCAGCACACTCACGTTTCCTGCTGTCTTAGAGACTCTAGAAAGCAAGAGCGTGCTTCTCGCTCTAAAGCAGAGTGTGATCCAGGGATGAGAACTGTGCTGTGTGTTTCGCTTCAGAAATGGAGTTAAATCCCAAGCTCTGTATCTTCCTACAAGCAAGACTTCGTTTCAGGTAAGAGCAGTCACTTTTCTGCTCAAACGAACTACATCGTTCACTGAGCTCACACGTTTCTCATCTTAACAGGCAAGCATTGGATGTTAGAGGACCAGTGCTTTGTATCAGTTTCAGAAGCAGAGTTGGACTATATAATGTCTCTATCTGTAGGAAACACCGTTCTTTTGTTCTCAGCAAACTCTCGTTTCGTGCTGTCTTAGAGACTCTAGAAAGCAAGAGCGTGCTTCTTGTTCTAAAGCAGAGTGTGATCAATGGATGATTACACTGCTGTGTGTTTTACTTCAGAAATGGAGATAAATCCCAGGCTCTGAGTCTTCCTACAAGCAAGACTTCAATTCAGGTATGGGCAGTCACTTTTCTGCTCAAACGAACTACATCGTTCACGATGCTCACACGTTTCTCATCTTAACTGACAATCATTGGATGTTAGATGGTCAGTACTTTGCATCAGTTTCAGAAGCAGATTTTGACTACATGTGGTCCATATGTGTAGAAAACACCGATCTTTTGATCTGGGCACACACAGATTTCCTGCTGTATTAGAGACTCTAGAAAGCAAGAGTGTGCTTCTCGCTCTAAAGCAGAGTGTGATCCATGGATGAGAACTATGCTGTGTGTTTCCCTTCAGAAATGTACTTAAATCCTGGGCTCTGTGTCTTCCTACAAGCAAGACTTCATTTTTGGTAAGGGCAGTCACTTTTCTGCTCAAAGGAACTACATCTTTCACGAAGCTCACACGTTTCTCATCTTAACTGACAAGCATTGGATGTTAGAGTACCAGTGCATTCTATCTGTTTTAGATGAAGATTTGGACTACATTTAGTCTGTATGTGTAGGAAACACCGTTCTTTTGTTCTGGGCACACTCAGATTTCCTGCTGTATTAGAGATTCTAGAAAGCAAGAGCGTGCTTCTCGCTCTAAAGCAGAGTGTGATCCATGGATGAAAACTATGCTGTGTGTTTCCCTTCATAAATGTAGTTAAATCCCAGGCTCTATGTCTTCCTACAAGCAAGACTTCGTGTCACTTAAGGGCAGTCACTTTTCAGCTCAAACGAACTACATCTTTCACAGAGCTCACATGTTTCTCATCTAAACAGACAAGCATTGGATGTTAGAGGACCAGTGCTTTGTATCAGTTTCAGAAGCAGAGTTGGACTAGATATGGTCCTTATGTGTAGGAAACACTGTTCTTTTGTTTTCAGCAAACTCACGTTTCTTGCTGTCTTAGAGACTCTAGGAAGCAAGAGTATGCTTCTTGTTCTAACGTAGAGTTTGATCAATGGATGAGAACCCTGCTGTGTGTTTCACTTCAGAAATGGAGTTAAATCCCAGGCTCTGAGTCTTCCTACAAGCAAGACTTCGTTTCAGGTAAGGGCAGTTAGTTTTCTGCTCAAACGAACTACATTGTTCACGAAGCTCACACGTTTCTCATCTTAACTGACAAGCATTGGATGTTAGAGGGTCAGTGCTTTGTATCAGTTTCAGAAGCAGATTTCTACTACATATTGTCCATATGTGTAGGAAACACCGATCTTTTGTTCTGGGCACACTCACGTTTCCTGCTGCCTTAGAGACTCTAGAAAGCAAGAGCGTGCTTTTCGCTCTAAAACAGAGTGTGATCCATGGATGAGACTATGCTGTGTGTTTCACTTCATAAATGGAGTTAAATCCCATGCTCTGTGTCTCCCTACAAGCAAGACTTCGTTTCAGGTAAGGGCAGTCACTTTTCTGCTCAAAGGAACAACATCGTTCACGAAGCTCACACGTTTCTCATCTTAACTGACAAGCATTGGATGTTAGAGGACCAGTGCATTCTATCAGTTTCAGAAGATTTGGACTACATATAGTCCGTATGTGTAGGAAACACCGTTCTTTTGTTCTGGGCACACTCACGTTTCCTGCTGTGTTAGAGACTCTAGAAAGCAAGAGTTTGCTTCTTGCTCTAAAGCAGAGTGTGATCCATGGATGAGAACTATGCTGTGTGTTTCACTTCAGAAACGGAGTTAAATCCCAGGCTCTGAGTCTTCCTACAAGCAAGACTTCCATTCAGATAAAGGCAGTGACATTTCTGCTCAAACTAACTACATCGTTCACGAAGCTCACACGTTTCTCATCTTAACTGACAAGCATTGGATGTTCGAGGTTCAGTGCTTTGTATCAGTTTCAGAAGCAGAGTTCGACTAGATATGGTCCTTATGTGTAGGAAACACCGTTCTTTTGTTCTCAGCAAACTCACATTTCCTGCTGTCTTAGAGACTCTAGAAAGAAGAGCATGCTTCTTGTTTAAACGCAGAGTGTGATAAATGGATGAGAACACTGCTGTGTGTTTCACTTCAGAAATGGAGTTAAATCCCAGGCTCTGAGTCTTCCTACAAGCAAGACTTCGTTTCAGGTAAGGGCAGTCAGTTTTCTGCTCAAACGAACTACATTGTTCACGAAGCTCACACGTTTCTCATCTTAACTGACAAGCATTGGATGTTAGAGGGTCAGTGCTTTGTATCAGTTTCAGAAGCAGATTTGGACTACATATTGTCCATATGTGTAGCAAACACCGATCTTTTGTTCAGGGCACACTCACGTTTCCTGCTGCCTTAGAGACTCTAGAAAGCAAGAGCGTGCTTCTCGCTCTAAAACAGAGTGTGATCCATGGATGAGACTATGCTGTGTGTTTCACTTCAGAAATGGAGTTAAATCCCAGGCTCTGTGTCTCCCTACAAGCAAGACTTCGTTTCAGGTAAGGGCAGTCACTTTTCTGCTCAAAGGAACATCGTTCACGAAGCTCACACGTTTCTCATCTTAACTGACAAGCATTGGATGTTAGAGGACCAGTGCTTTGTAACTGTTTCAGAAGCAGATTTGACTAGATATGGTCCCTATGTGTAGGAAACACCGTTCTTTTGTTCTGGGCACACTCACATTTCCTGCTGTCTTTGAGAGTCTAGAAAGCAAGAGCGTGCTTCTTGTTCTAAAGCAGAGTGTGATCAATGGATGATTACACTGCTGTGTGTTTTACTTCAGAAATGGAGTTAAATCCCAGGCTCTGAGTCTTACTACAAGCAAGACTTCGTTTCAGGTAAGGGCAGTCATTTTTCTCCTCAAACGAACTACATCGTTCACGTTGCTCACACGTTTCTCATCTTAACTGACAAGCATTGGATGTTAGAGGACCAGTGCTTTGTATCAATTTGAGAAGAAGAGTTGGACTATATAATGTCCATATGTGTAGGAAACACCGTTCTTTTGTTCTCAGCACACTCACGTTTCCTGCTGTCTTAGAGACTCTAGAAAGCAAGAGCGTGCTTCTCGCTCTAAAGCAGAGTGTGATCCATGGATGAGAACTGTGCTGTGTGTTTCCCTTCAGAAATGGAGTTAAATCCCAAGCTCTGTATCTTCCTACAAGCAAGACTTCGTTTCAGGTAAGAGCAGTCACTTTTCTGCTCAAACGAACTACATCGTTCACTGAGCTCACACGTTTCTCATCTTAACAGGCAAGCATTGGATGTTAGAGGACCAGTGCTTTGTATCAGTTTCAGAAGCAGAGTTGGACTATATAATGTCTGTATCTGTAGGAAACACCGTTCTTTTGTTCTCAGCAAACTCTCGTTTCGTGCTGTCTTAGAGACTCTAGAAAGCAAGAGCGTGCTTCTTGTTCTAAAGCAGAGTGTGATCAATGGATGATTACACTGCTGTGTGTTTTACTTCAGAAATGGAGATAAATCCCAGGCTCTGAGTCTTCCTACAAGCAAGACTTCAATTCAGGTATGGGCAGTCACTTTTCTGCTCCAACGAACTACATCGTTCACGATGCTCACACGTTTCTCATCTTAACTGACAACCATTGGATGTTAGATGGTCAGTACTTTGCATCAGTTTCAGAAGCAGATTTTGACTACATGTGGTCCATATGTGTAGAAAACACCGATCTTTTGATCTGGGCACACACAGATTTCCTGCTGTATTAGAGACTCTAGAAAGCAAGAGTGTGCTTCTCGCTCTAAAGCAGAGTGTGATCCATGGATGAGAACTATGCTGTGTGTTTCCCTTCTGAAATGTACTTAATCCTGGGCTCTGTGTCTTCCTACAAGCAAGACTTCGTTTTTGGTAAGGGCAGTCACTTTTCTGCTCAAAGGAACTACATCTTTCACGAAGCTCACACGTTTCTCATCTTAACTGACAAGCATTGGATGTTAGAGTACCAGTGCATTCTATCTGTTTTAGATGAAGATTTGGACTACATATAGTCTGTATGTGTAGGAAACACCGTTCTTTTGTTCTGGGCACACTCAGATTTCCTGCTGTATTAGAGATTCTAGAAAGCAAGAGCGTGCTTCTCGCTCTAAAGCAGAGTGTGATCCATGGATGAAAACTATGCTGTGTGATTCCCTTCATAAATGTAGTTAAATCCCAGGCTCTATGTCTTCCTACAAGCAAGACTTCGTTTCACTTATGGGCAGTCACTTTTCAGCTCAAACGAACTACATCTTTCACAGAGCTCACATGTTTCTCATCTAAACAGACAAGCATTGGATGTTAGAGGACCAGTGCTTTGTATCAGTTTCAGAAGCAGAGTTGGACTAGATATGGTCCGTATGTGTAGGAAACACTGTTCTTTTGTTTTCAGCAAACTCACGTTTCTTGCTGTCTTAGAGACTCTAGGAAGCAAGAGTATGCTTCTTGTTCTAACGTAGAGTTTGATCAATGGATGAGAACCCTGCTGTGTGTTTCACTTCAGAAATGGAGTTAAATCCCAGGCTCTGAGTCTTCCTACAAGCAAGACTTCGTTTCAGGTAAGGGCAGTCAGTTTTCTGCTCAAACGAACTACATTGTTCACGAAGCTCACACGTTTCTCATCTTAACTGACAAGCATTGGATGTTAGAGGGTCAGTGCTTTGTATCAGTTTCAGAAGCAGATTTGTACTACATATTGTCCATATGTGTAGGAAACACCGTTCTTTTGTTCTGGGCACACTCACGTTTCCTGCTGTGTTAGAGACTCTAGAAAGCAAGAGTTTGCTTCTTGCTCTAAAGCAGATTGTGATCCATGGATGAGAACTATGCTGTGTGTTTCACTTCAGAAACGGAGTTAAATCCCAGGCTCTGAGTCTTCCTACAAGCAAGACTTCGTTTCTGGTAAGGGCAGAGTCTTTTCTGCTCAAACGAACTACATCGTTCATGAAGCTCACACGTTTCTCATCTTAACTGACAAGCATTGGATGTTAGAGGACCAGTGCTTTGTATCAATTTCAGAAGAAGAGTTGGACTAGATATGGTCCGTATGTGTAGGAAACACCGTTCTTTTGTTCTCAGCACACTCACGTTTCCTGCTGTGTTAGAGACTCTAGAAAGCAAGAGCGTACTTCTCACTCTAAAGCAGAGTGTGATCCATGGATGAGAACTATGCTATGTGTTTTACTTCAGAAATGGAGTTAAATCCCAGGCTCTGAGTCTTTCTACAAGCAAGACTTCCATTCAGATAAAGGCAGTGACATTTCTGCTCAAACTAACTACATCGTTCACGAAGCTCACACGTTTCTCATCTTAACTGACAAGCATTGGATGTTCGAGGTTCAGTGCTTGGTATCAGTTTCAGAAGCAGAGTTCGACCTGATATGGTCCTTATGTGTAGGAAACACCGTTCTTTTGTTCTCAGCAAACTCACATTTCCTGCTGTCTTAGAGACTCTAGAAAGAAGAGCATGCTTCTTGTTTAAACGCAGAGTGTGATAAATGGATGAGAACACTGCTGTGTGTTTCACTTCAGAAATGGAGTTAAATCCCAGGCTCTGAGTCTTCCTACAAGCAAGACTTCGTTTCAGGTAAGGGCAGTCAGTTTTCTGCTCAAGCGAACTACATTGTTCACGAAGCTCACACGTTTCTCATCTTAACTGACAAGCATTGGATGTTAGAGGGTCAGTGCTTTGTATCAGTTTCAGAAGCAGATTTGGACTACATATTTTCCATATGTGTAGCAAACACCGATCTTTTGTTCTGGGCACACTCACGTTTCCTGCTGCCTTAGAGACTCTAGAAAGCAAGAGCGTGCTTCTCGCTCTAAAACAGAGTGTGATCCATGGATGAGACTATGCTGTGTGTTTCACTTCAGAAATGGAGTTAAATCCCATGCTCTGTGTCTCCCTACAAGCAAGACTTCGTTTCAGGTAAGGGCAGTCACTTTTCTGCTCAAAGGAACATCGTTCACGAAGCTCACACGTTTCTCATCTTAACTGACAAGCATTGGATGTTAGAGGACCAGTGCTTTGTAACTGTTTCAGAAGCAGATTTGGACTAGATATGGTCCCTATGTGTAGGAAACACCGTTCTTTTGTTCTGGGCACACTCACATTTCCTGCTGTCTTTGAGAGTCTAGAAAGCAAGAGCGTGCTTCTTGTTCTAAAGCAGAGTGTGATCAATGGATGATTACACTGCTG
Organism: Onychomys leucogaster; assembly: GCA_949786385.1. Lineage (NCBI taxonomy): Eukaryota > Metazoa > Chordata > Mammalia > Rodentia > Cricetidae > Onychomys > Onychomys leucogaster. Next base: position 28,004 of record CATKUP010000386.1, read on the forward strand.
TGTGTTTTACTTCAGAAATGGAGTTAAATCCCAGGCTCTGAGTCTTACTACAAGCAAGACTTCGTTTCAGGTAAGGGCAGTCAGTTTTCTCCTCAAACGAACTACATCGTTCACGAAGCTCACACGTTTCTCATCTTAACTGACAAGCATTGGATGTTAGAGGACCAGTGCTTTGTATCAGTTTCAGAAGCAGATTTGGACTACATATGGTCCATATGTATAGGAAACACCGTTCTTTTGTCCTGGGCACACTCAGATTTCCTGCTGTCTTAGAGAATCTGGAAAGCAAGAGCGTACTTCTCGCTCTAAAGCCGAGTGTGATCCATGGATGAGAACTATGCTGTGTGTTTCCCTTCAGAAATGGAGTTAAATCCCAGGCTCTGTATCTTCCTACAACCAAGACTTCGTTTCAGGTAAGAGCAGTCACTTTCCTGCTCAAACGAACTACATCGTTCACTGAGCTCACACGTTTCTCATCTTAACAGACAAGCATTGGATGTTAGAGGACCAGTGCTTTGTATCAGTTTCAGAAACAGAGTTGGACTATATAATGTCTGTATGTGTAGGAAACACCATTCTTTTGTTCTCAGCAAACTCTCGTTTCGTGCTGTCTTAGAGACTCTAGAAAGCAAGAGCGTGCTTCTTGTTCTAAAGCAGAGTGTGATCAATGGATGATTACACTGCTGTGTGTTTTACTTCAGAAATGGAGATAAATCCCAGGCTCTGAGTCTTCCTACAAGCAAGACTTCAATTCAGGTATGGGCAGTCACTTTACTGCTCAAACGAACTACATCGTTCACGATGCTCACACGTTTGTCATCTTAACTGACAACCATTGGATGTTAGATGGTCAGTACTTTATATCAGTTTCAGAAGCAGATTTGGACTACATGTGGTCCATATGTGTAGAAAACACCGATCTTTTGTTCTGGGCACACTCAGATTGCCTGCTGTATTAGAGACTCTAGAAAGCAAGAGTGTGCTTCTCCGTCTAAAGCAGAGTGTGATCCATGGATGAGAACTATGCTGTGTGTTTCCCTGCAGAAATATACTTAAATTCCAGGCTCTGTGTCTTCCTACATGCAAGACTTCGTTTTTGGTAAGGGCAGTCACTTTTCAGCTCAAAGGAACTACATCTTTCACGAAGCTCACACGTTTCTCATCTTAAGTGACAAGCATTGGATGTTAGATTACCAGTGCATTCTATCTGTTTTAGATGAAGATTTGGACTACATATAGTCCGTATGTGTAGGAAACACAGTTCTTTTGTTCTGGGCACACTCAGATTTCCTGCTGTATTAGAGATTCTAGAAAGCAAGAGCGTGCTTCTCGCTCTAAAGCAGAGTGTGATCCATGGATGAGAACTATGCTGTGTGTTTCACTTCAGAAATGGAGTTAAATCCCAGGCTCTGAGTCTTCCTACAAGCAAGACTTCGTTTCAGGTAAGGGCAGTCAGTTTTCTGCTCAAACGAACTACATTGTTCACGAAGCTCACACGTTTCTCATCTTAACTGACAAGCATTGGATGTTAGAGGGTCAGTGCTTTGTATCAGTTTCAGAAGCAGATTTGGACTACATATTGTCCATATGTGTAGCAAACACCGATCTTTTGTTCAGGGCACACTCACGTTTCCTGCTGCCTTAGAGACTCTAGAAAGCAAGAGCGTGCTTCTCGCTCTAAAACAGAGTGTGATCCATGGATGAGACTATGCTGTGTGTGTCACTTCAGAAATGGAGTTAAATCCCATGCTCTGTGTCTCCCTACAAGCAAGACTTCGTTTCAGGTAAGGGCAGTCACTTTTCTGCTCAAAGGAACATCGTTCACGAAGCTCACACGTTTCTCATCTTAACTGACAAGCATTGGATGTTAGAGGACCAGTGCTTTGTAACTGTTTCAGAAGCAGATTTGGACTAGATATGGTCCCTATGTGTAGGAAACACCGTTCTTTTGTTCTGGGCACACTCACATTTCCTGCTGTCTTTGAGAGTCTAGAAAGCAAGAGCGTGCTTCTTGTTCTAAAGCAGAGTGTGATCAATGGATGATTACACTGCTGTGTGTTTTACTTCAGAAATGGAGTTAAATCCCAGGCTCTGAGTCTTACTACAAGCAAGACTTCGTTTCAGGTAAGGGCAGTCAGTTTTCTCCTCAAACGAACTACATCGTTCACGAAGCTCACACGTTTCTCATCTTAACTGACAAGCATTGGATGTTAGAGGACCAGTGCTTTGTATCAGTTTCAGAAGCAGATTTGGACTACATATGGTCCATATGTATAGGAAACACCGTTCTTTTGTCCTGGGCACACTCAGATTTCCTGCTGTCTTAGAGAATCTGGAAAGCAAGAGCGTACTTCTCGCTCTAAAGCCGAGTGTGATCCATGGATGAGAACTATGCTGTGTGTTTCCCTTCAGAAATGGAGTTAAATCCCAGGCTCTGTATCTTCCTACAACCAAGACTTCGTTTCAGGTAAGAGCAGTCACTTTCCTGCTCAAACGAACTACATCGTTCACTGAGCTCACACGTTTCTCATCTTAACAGACAAGCATTGGATGTTAGAGGACCAGTGCTTTGTATCAGTTTCAGAAACAGAGTTGGACTATATAATGTCTGTATGTGTAGGAAACACCATTCTTTTGTTCTCAGCAAACTCTCGTTTCGTGCTGTCTTAGAGACTCTAGAAAGCAAGAGCGTGCTTCTTGTTCTAAAGCAGAGTGTGATCAATGGATGATTACACTGCTGTGTGTTTTACTTCAGAAATGGAGATAAATCCCAGGCTCTGAGTCTTCCTACAAGCAAGACTTCAATTCAGGTATGGGCAGTCACTTTACTGCTCAAACGAACTACATCGTTCACGATGCTCACACGTTTGTCATCTTAACTGACAACCATTGGATGTTAGATGGTCAGTACTTTGTATCAGTTTCAGAAGCAGATTTGGACTACATGTGGTCCATATGTGTAGAAAACACCGATCTTTTGTTCTGGGCACACTCAGATTGCCTGCTGTATTAGAGACTCTAGAAAGCAAGAGTGTGCTTCTCCGTCTAAAGCAGAGTGTGATCCATGGATGAGAACTATGCTGTGTGTTTCCCTGCAGAAATGTACTTAAATTCCAGGCTGTGTCTTCCTACATGCAAGACTTCGTTTTTGGTAAGGGCAGTCACTTTTCAGCTCAAAGGAACTACATCTTTCACGAAGCTCACACGTTTCTCATCTTAAGTGACAAGCATTGGATGTTAGAGTACCAGTGCATTCTATCTGTTTTAGATGAAGATTTGGACTACATATAGTCCGTATGTGTAGGAAACACAGTTCTTTTGTTCTGGGCACACTCAGATTTCCTGCTGTATTAGAGATTCTAGAAAGCAAGAGCGTGCTTCTCGCTCTAAAGCAGAGTGTGATCCATGGATGAGAACTATGCTGTGTGTTTCACTTCAGAAATGGAGTTAAATCCCAGGCTCTGAGTCTTCCTACAAGCAAGACTTCGTTTCAGGTAAGGGCAGTCAGTTTTCTGCTCAAACGAACTACATTGTTCACGAAGCTCACACGTTTCTCATCTTAACTGACAAGCATTGGATGTTAGAGGGTCAGTGCTTTGTATCAGTTTCAGAAGCAGATTTGGACTACATATTGTCCATATGTGTAGCAAACACCGATCTTTTGTTCAGGGCACACTCACGTTTCCTGCTGCCTTAGAGACTCTAGAAAGCAAGAGCGTGCTTCTCGCTCTAAAACAGAGTGTGATCCATGGATGAGACTATGCTGTGTGTGTCACTTCAGAAATGGAGTTAAATCCCATGCTCTGTGTCTCCCTACAAGCAAGACTTCGTTTCAGGTAAGGGCAGTCACTTTTCTGCTCAAAGGAACATCGTTCACGAAGCTCACACGTTTCTCATCTTAACTGACAAGCATTGGATGTTAGAGGACCAGTGCTTTGTAACTGTTTCAGAAGCAGATTTGGACTAGATATGGTCCCTATGTGTAGGAAACACCGTTCTTTTGTTCTGGGCACACTCACATTTCCTGCTGTCTTTGAGAGTCTAGAAAGCAAGAGCGTGCTTCTTGTTCTAAAGCAGAGTGTGATCAATGGATGATTACACTGCTGTGTGTTTTACTTCAGAAATGGAGTTAAATCCCAGGCTCTGAGTCTTACTACAAGCAAGACTTCGTTTCAGGTAAGGGCAGTCAGTTTTCTCCTCAAACGAACTACATCGTTCACGTTGCTCACACGATTCTCATCTTAACTGACAAGCATTGGATGTTAGAGGACCAGTGCTTTGTATCAATTTGAGAAGAAGAGTTGGACTATATAATGTCCATATGTGTAGGAAACACCGTTCTTTTGTTCTCAGCACACTCACGTTTCCTGCTGTCTTAGAGACTCTAGAAAGCAAGAGCGTGCTTCTCGCTCTAAAGCAGAGTGTGATCCATGGATGAGAACTGTGCTGTGTGTTTCCCTTCAGAAATGGAGTTAAATCCCAAGCTCTGTATCTTCCTACAAGCAAGACTTCGTTTCAGGTAAGAGCAGTCACTTTTCTGCTCAAACGAACTACATCGTTCACTGAGCTCACACGTTTCTCATCTTAACAGGCAAGCATTGGATGTTAGAGGACCAGTGCTTTGTATCAGTTTCAGAAGCAGAGTTGGACTATATAATGTCTGTATCTGTAGGAAACACCGTTCTTTTGTTCTCAGCAAACTCTCGTTTCGTGCTGTCTTAGAGACTCTAGAAAGCAAGAGCGTGCTTCTTGTTCTAAAGCAGAGTGTGATCAATGGATGATTACACTGCTGTGTGTTTTACTTCAGAAATGGAGATAAATCCCAGGCTCTGAGTCTTCCTACAAGCAAGACTTCAATTCAGGTATGGGCAGTCACTTTTCTGCTCCAACGAACTACATCGTTCACGATGCTCACACGTTTCTCATCTTAACTGACAACCATTGGATGTTAGATGGTCAGTACTTTGCATCAGTTTCAGAAGCAGATTTTGACTACATGTGGTCCATATGTGTAGAAAACACCGATCTTTTGATCTGGGCACACACAGATTTCCTGCTGTATTAGAGACTCTAGAAAGCAAGAGTGTGCTTCTCGCTCTAAAGCAGAGTGTGATCCATGGATGAGAACTATGCTGTGTGTTTCCATTCTGAAATGTACTTAAATCCTGGGCTCTGTGTCTTCCTACAAGCAAGACTTCATTTCACTTATGGGCAGTCACTTTTCAGCTCAAACGAACTACATCTTTCACAGAGCTCACATGTTTCTCATCTAAACAGACAAGCATTGGATGTTAGAGGACCAGTGCTTTGTATCAGTTTCAGAAGCAGAGTTGGACTAGATATGGTCCGTATGTGTAGGAAACACTGTTCTTTTGTTTTCAGCAAACTCACGTTTCTTGCTGTCTTAGAGACTCTAGGAAGCAAGAGTATGCTTCTTGTTCTAACGTAGAGTTTGATCAATGGATGAGAACCCTGCTGTGTGTTTCACTTCAGAAATGGAGTTAAATCCCAGGCTCTGAGTCTTCCTACAAGCAAGACTTCGTTTCAGGTAAGGGCAGTCAGTTTTCTGCTCAAACGAACTACATTGTTCACGAAGCTCACACGTTTCTCATCTTAACTGACAAGCATTGGATGTTAGAGGGTCAGTGCTTTGTATCAGTTTCAGAAGCAGATTTGTACTACATATTGTCCATATGTGTAGGAAACACCGATCTTTTGTTCTGGGCACACTCACGTTTCCTGCTGCCTTAGAGACTCTAGAAAGCAAGAGCGTGCTTCTCGCTCTAAAACAGAGTGTGATCCATGGATGAGACTATGCTGTGTGTTTCACTTCAGAAATGGAGTTAAATCCCATGCTCTGTGTCTCCCTACAAGCAAGACTTCGTTTCAGGTAAGGGCAGTCACTTTTCTGCTCAAAGGAACAACATCATTCACGAAGCTCACACGTTTCTCATCTTAACTGACAAGCATTGGATGTTAGAGGACCAGTGCATTCTATGAGTTTCAGAAGAAGATTTGGACTACATATAGTCCGTATGTGTAGGAAACACCGTTCTTTTGTTCTGGGCACACTCACGTTTCCTGCTGTGTTAGAGACTCTAGAAAGCAAGAGTTTGCTTCTTGCTCTAAAGCAGAGTGTGATCCATGGATGAGAACTATGCTGTGTGTTTCACTTCAGAAACGGAGTTAAATCCCAGGCTCTGAGTCTTCCTACAAGCAAGACTTCGTTTCTGGTAAGGGCAGTCACTTTTCTGCTCAAACGAACTACATCGTTCATGAAGCTCACACGTTTCTCATCTTAACTGACAAGCATTGGATGTTAGAGGACCAGTGCTTTGTATCAATTTCAGAAGAAGAGTTGGACTAGATATGGTCCGTATGTGTAGGAAACAATGTTCTTTTGTTCTCAGCACACTCACGTTTCCTGCTGTGTTAGAGACTCTAGAAAGCAAGAGCGTACTTCTCACTCTAAAGCAGAGTGTGATCCATGGATGAGAACTATGCTATGTGTTTTACTTCAGAAATGGAGTTAAATCCCAGGCTCTGAGTCTTTCTACAAGCAAGACTTCCATTCAGATAAAGGCAGTTGCATTTCTGCTCAAACTAACTACATCGTTCACGAAGCTCACACGTTTCTCATCTTAACTGACAAGCATTGGATGTTCGAGGTTCAGTGCTTGGTATCAGTTTCAGAAGCAGAGTTCGACCTGATATGGTCCTTATGTGTAGGAAACACCGTTCTTTTGTTCTCAGCAAACTCACATTTCCTGCTGTCTTAGAGACTCTAGAAAGAAGAGCATGCTTCTTGTTTAAACGCAGAGTGTGATAAATGGATGAGAACACTGCTGTGTGTTTCACTTCAGAAATGGAGTTAAATCCCAGGCTCTGAGTCTTCCTACAAGCAAGACTTCGTTTCAGGTAAGGGCAGTCAGTTTTCTGCTCAAGCGAACTACATTGTTCACGAAGCTCACACGTTTCTCATCTTAACTGACAAGCATTGGATGTTAGAGGGTCAGTGCTTTGTATCAGTTTCAGAAGCAGATTTGGACTACATATTGTCCATATGTGTAGCAAACACCGATCTTTTGTTCTGGGCACACTCACGTTTCCTGCTGCCTTAGAGACTCTAGAAAGCAAGAGCGTGCTTCTCGCTCTAAAACAGAGTGTGATCCATGGATGAGACTATGCTGTGTGTTTCCCTTCAGAAATGGAGTTAAATCCCATGCTCTGTGTCTCCCTACAAGCAAGACTTCGTTTCAGGTAAGGGCAGTCACTTTTCTGCTCAAAGGAACATCGTTCACGAAGCTCACACGTTTCTCATCTTAACTGACAAGCATTGGATGTTAGAGGACCAGTGCTTTGTAACTGTTTCAGAAGCAGATTTGGACTAGATTTGGTCCCTATGTGTAGGAAACACCGTTCTTTTGTTCTGGGCACACTCACATTTCCTGCTGTCTTTGAGAGTCTAGAAAGCAAGAGCGTGCTTCTTGTTCTAAAGCAGAGTGTGATCAATGGATGATTACACTGCTGTGTGTTTTACTTCAGAAATGGAGTTAAATCCCTGGCTCTGAGTCTTACTACAAGCAAGACTTCGTTTCAGGTAAGGGCAGTCAGTTTTGTCCTCAAACGAACTACATCGTTCACGAAGCTCACACGTTTCTCATCTTAACTGACAAGCATTGGATGTTAGAGGACCAGTGCTTTGTATCAGTTTCAGAAGCAGATTTGGACTACATATGGTCCATATGTATAGGAAACACCGTTCTTTTGTCCTGGGCACACTCAGATTTCCTGCTGTCTTAGAGAATCTGGAAAGCAAGAGCGTACTTCTCGCTCTAAAGCCGAGTGTGATCCATGGATGAGAACTATGCTGTGTGTTTCCCTTCAGAAATGGAGTTAAATCCCAGGCTCTGTATCTTCCTACAACCAAGACTTCGTTTCAGGTAAGAGCAGTCACTTTCCTGCTCAAACGAACTACATCGTTCACTGAGCTCACACGTTTCTCATCTTAACAGACAAGCATTGGATGTTAGAGGACCAGTGCTTTGTATCACTTTCAGAAACAGAGTTGGACTATATAATGTCTGTATGTGTAGGAAACACCATTCTTTTGTTCTCAGCAAACTCTCGTTTCGTGCTGTCTTAGAGACTCTAGAAAGCAAGAGCGTGCTTCTTGTTCTAAAGCAGAGTGTGATCAATGGATGATTACACTGCTGTGTGTTTTACTTCAGAAATGGAGATAAATCCCAGGCTCTGAGTCTTCCTACAAGCAAGACTTCAATTCAGGTATGGGCAGTCACTTTACTGCTCAAACGAACTACATCGTTCACGATGCTCACACGTTTCTCATCTTAACTGACAACCGTTGGATGTTAGATGGTCAGTACTTTGTATCAGTTTCAGAAGCAGATTTGGACTACATGTGGTCCATATGTGTAGAAAACACCGATCTTTTGTTCTGGGCACACTCAGATTGCCTGCTGTATTAGAGACTCTAGAAAGCAAGAGTGTGCTTCTCCGTCTAAAGCAGAGTGTGATCCATGGATGAGAACTATGCTGTGTGTTTCCCTGCAGAAATGTACCTAAATTCCAGGCTCTGTGTCTTCCTACATGCAAGACTTCATTTTTGGTAAGGGCAGTCACTTTTCAGCTCAAAGGAACTACATCTTTCACGAAGCTCACACGTTTCTCATCTTAAGTGACAAGCATTGGATGTTAGAGTACCAGTGCATTCTATCTGTTTTAGATGAAGATTTGGACTACATATAGTCTGTATGTGTAGGAAACACAGTTCTTTTGTTCTGGGCACACTCAGATTTCCTGCTGTATTAGAGATTCTAGAAAGCAAGAGCGTGCTTCTCGCTCTAAAGCAGAGTGTGATCCATGGATGAGAACTGTGCTGTGTGTTTCCCTTCAGAAATGGAGTTAAATCCCAAGCTCTGTATCTTCCTACAAGCAAGACTTCGTTTCAGGTAAGAGCAGTCACTTTTCTGCTCAAACGAACTACATCGTTCACTGAGCTCACACGTTTCTCATCTTAACAGGCAAGCATTGGATGTTAGAGGACCAGTGCTTTGTATCAGTTTCAGAAGCAGAGTTGGACTATATAATGTCTGTATCTGTAGGAAACACCGTTCTTTTGTTCTCAGCAAACTCTCGTTTTGTGCTGTCTTAGAGACTCTAGAAAGCAAGAGCGTGCTTCTTGTTCTAAAGCAGAGTGTGATCAATGGATGATTACACTGCTGTGTGTTTTACTTCAGAAATGGAGATAAATCCCAGGCTCTGAGTCTTCCTACAAGCAAGACTTCAATTCAGGTATGGGCAGTCACTTTTCTGCTCCAACGAACTACATCGTTCACGATGCTCACACGTTTCTCATCTTAACTGACAACCATTGGATGTTAGATGGTCAGTACTTTGCATCAGTTTCAGAAGCAGATTTTGACTACATGTGGTCCATATGTGTAGAAAACACCGATCTTTTGATCTGGGCACACACAGATTTCCTGCTGTATTAGAGACTCTAGAAAGCAAGAGTGTGCTTCTCGCTCTAAAGCAGAGTGTGATCCATGGATGAGAACTATGCTGTGTGTTTCCATTCTGAAATGTACTTAAATCCTGGGCTCTGTGTCTTCCTACATGCAAGACTTCGTTTTTGGTAAGGGCAGTCACTTTTCTGCTCAAAGGAACTACATCTTTCACGAAGCTCACACGTTTCTCATCTTAACTGACAAGCATTGGATGTTAGAGTACCAGTGCATTCTATCTGTTTTAGATGAAGATTTGGACTACATATAGTCTGTATGTGTAGGAAACACCGTTCTTTTGTTCTGGGCACACTCAGATTTCCTGCTGTATTAGAGATTCTAGAAAGCAAGAGCGTGCTTCTCGCTCTAAAGCAGAGTGTGATCCATGGATGAAAACTATGCTGTGTGATTCCCTTCATAAATGTAGTTAAATCCCAGGCTCTATGTCTTCCTACAAGCAAGACTTCGTTTCACTTATGGGCAGTCACTTTTCAGCTCAAACGAACTACATCTTTCACAGAGCTCACATGTTTCTCATCTAAACAGACAAGCATTGGATGTTAGAGGACCAGTGCTTTGTATCAGTTTCAGCGCAGAGTTGGACTATATAATGTCTGTATGTGTAGGAAACACCGTTCTTTTGTTCTCAGCAAACTCTCGTTTCTTGCTGTCTTAGAGACTCTAGGAAGCAAGAGTATGCTTCTTGTTCTAACGTAGAGTTTGATCAATGGATGAGAACCCTGCTGTGTGTTTCACTTCAGAAATGGAGTTAAATCCCAGGCTCTGAGTCTTCCTACAAGCAAGACTTCGTTTCAGGTAAGGGCAGTCAGTTTTCTGCTCAAACGAACTACATTGTTCACGAAGCTCACACGTTTCTCATCTTAACTGACAAGCATTGGATGTTAGAGGGTCAGTGCTTTGTATCAGTTTCAGAAGCAGATTTGTACTACATATTGTCCATATGTGTAGGAAACACCGATCTTTTGTTCTGGGCACACTCACGTTTCCTGCTGCCTTAGAGACTCTAGAAAGCAAGAGCGTGCTTCTCGCTCTAAAACAGAGTGTGATCCATGGATGAGACTATGCTGTGTGTTTCACTTCAGAAATGGAGTTAAATCCCATGCTCTGTGTCTCCCTACAAGCAAGACTTCGATTCAGGTAAGGGCAGTCACTTTTCTGCTCAAAGGAACAACATCGTTCACGAAGCTCACACGTTTCTCATCTTAACTGACAAGCATTGGATGTTAGAGGACCAGTGCATTCTATGAGTTTCAGAAGAAGATTTGGACTACATATAGTCCGTATGTGTAGGAAACACCGTTCTTTTGTTCTGGGCACACTCACGTTTCCTGCTGTGTTAGAGACTCTAGAAAGCAAGAGTTTGCTTCTTGCTCTAAAGCAGAGTGTGATCCATGGATGAGAACTATGCTGTGTGTTTCACTTCAGAAACGGAGTTAAATCCCAGGCTCTGAGTCTTCCTACAAGCAAGACTTCGTTTCTGGTAAGGGCAGTCACTTTTCTGCTCAAACGAACTACATCGTTCATGAAGCTCACACGTTTCTCATCTTAACTGACAAGCATTGGATGTTAGAGGACCAGTGCTTTGTATCAATTTCAGAAGAAGAGTTGGACTAGATATGGTCCGTATGTGTAGGAAACACCGTTCTTTTGTTCTCAGCACACTCACGTTTCCTGCTGTGTTAGAGACTCTAGAAAGCAAGAGCGTACTTCTCACTCTAAAGCAGAGTGTGATCCATGGATGAGAACTATGCTATGTGTTTTACTTCAGAAATGGAGTTAAATCCCAGGCTCTGAGTCTTTCTACAAGCAAGACTTCCATTCAGATAAAGGCAGTGACATTTCTGCTCAAACTAACTACATCGTTCACGAAGCTCACACGTTTCTCATCTTAACTGACAAGCATTGGATGTTCGAGGTTCAGTGCTTGGTATCAGTTTCAGAAGCAGAGTTCGACCTGATATGGTCCTTATGTGTAGGAAACACCGTTCTTTTGTTCTCAGCAAACTCACATTTCCTGCTGTCTTAGAGACGCTAGAAAGAAGAGCATGCTTCTTGTTTAAACGCAGAGTGTGATAAATGGATGAGAACACTGCTGTGTGTTTCACTTCAGAAATGGAGTTAAATCCCAGGCTCTGAGTCTTCCTACAAGCAAGACTTCGTTTCAGGTAAGGGCAGTCAGTTTTCTGCTCAAGCGAACTACATTGTTCACGAAGCTCACACGTTTCTCATCTTAACTGACAAGCATTGGATGTTAGAGGGTCAGTGCTTTGTATCAGTTTCAGAAGCAGATTTGGACTACATATTGTCCATATGTGTAGCAAACACCGATCTTTTGTTCTGGGCACACTCACGTTTCCTGCTGCCTTAGAGACTCTAGAAAGCAAGAGCGTGCTTCTCGCTCTAAAACAGAGTGTGATCCATGGATGAGACTATGCTGTGTGTTTCACTTCAGAAATGGAGTTAAATCCCATGCTCTGTGTCTCCCTACAAGCAAGACTTCGTTTCAGGTAAGGGCAGTCACTTTTCTGCTCAAAGGAACATCGTTCACGAAGCTCACACGTTTCTCATCTTAACTGACAAGCATTGGATGTTAGAGGACCAGTGCTTTGTAACTGTTTCAGAAGCAGATTTGGACTAGATATGGTCCCTATGTGTAGGAAACACCGTTCTTTTGTTCTGGGCACACTCACATTTCCTGCTGTCTTTGAGAGTCTAGAAAGCAAGAGCGTGCTTCTTGTTCTAAAGCAGAGTGTGATCAATGGATGATTACACTGCTGTGTGTTTTACTTCAGAAATGGAGTTAAATCCCAGGCTCTGAGTCTTACTACAAGCAAGACTTCGTTTCAGGTAAGGGCAGTCAGTTTTCTCCTCAAACGAACTACATCGTTCACGAAGCTCACACGTTTCTCATCTTAACTGACAAGCATTGGATGTTAGAGGACCAGTGCTTTGTATCAGTTTCAGAAGCAGATTTGGACTACATATGGTCCATATGTATAGGAAACACCGTTCTTTTGTCCTGGGCACACTCAGATTTCCTGCTGTCTTAGAGAATCTGGAAAGCAAGAGCGTACTTCTCGCTCTAAAGCCGAGTGTGATCCATGGATGAGAACTATGCTGTGTGTTTCCCTTCAGAAATGGAGTTAAATCCCAGGCTCTGTATCTTCCTACAACCAAGACTTCGTTTCAGGTAAGAGCAGTCACTTTCCTGCTCAAACGAACTACATCGTTCACTGAGCTCACACGTTTCTCATCTTAACAGACAAGCATTGGATGTTAGAGGACCAGTGCTTTGTATCAGTTTCAGAAACAGAGTTGGACTATATAATGTCTGTATGTGTAGGAAACACCATTCTTTTGTTCTCAGCAAACTCTCGTTTCGTGCTGTCTTAGAGACTCTAGAAAGCAAGAGCGTGCTTCTTGTTCTAAAGCACAGTGTGATCAATGGATGATTACACTGCTGTGTGTTTTACTTCAGAAATGGAGATAAATCCCAGGCTCTGAGTCTTCCTACAAGCAAGACTTCAATTCAGGTATGGGCAGTCACTTTACTGCTCAAACGAACTACATCGTTCACGATGCTCACACGTTTCTCATCTTAACTGACAACCATTGGATGTTAGATGGTCAGTACTTTGTATCAGTTTCAGAAGCAGATTTGGACTACATGTGGTCCATATGTGTAGAAAACACCGATCTTTTGTTCTGGGCACACTCAGATTGCCTGCTGTATTAGAGACTCTAGAAAGCAAGAGTGTGCTTCTCCGTCTAAAGCAGAGTGTGATCCATGGATGAGAACTATGCTGTGTGTTTCCCTGCAGAAATGTACTTAAATTCCAGGCTCTGTGTCTTCCTACATGCAAGACTTCGTTTTTGGTAAGGGCAGTCACTTTTCAGCTCAAAGGAACTGCATCTTTCACGAAGCTCACACGTTTCTCATCTTAAGTGACAAGCATTGGATGTTAGAGTACCAGTGCATTCTATCTGTTTTAGATGAAGATTTGGACTACATATAGTCCGTATGTGTAGGAAACACAGTTCTTTTGTTCTGGGCACACTCAGATTTCCTGCTGTATTAGAGATTCTAGAAAGCAAGAGCGTGCTTCTCGCTCTAAAGCAGAGTGTGATCCATGGATGAGAACTATGCTGTGTGTTTCACTTCAGAAATGGAGTTAAATGCCAGGCTCTGAGTCTTCCTACAAGCAAGACTTCATTTCAGGTAAGGGCAGTCACTTTTCTGCACAAACGAACTACAATGTTCACGAAGCTCACACGTTTCTCATCTTAACTGACAAGCATTGGATGTTAGAGGACCAGTGCATTCTATCAGTTTCAGAAGAAGATTTGGACTTCATATAGTCAGTATGTGTAGGAAACACCGTTCTTTTGTTCTCAGCACACTCACGTTTCCTATGTCTTTGAGAGTCTAGAAAGCAAGAGCGTGCTTCTTGTTCTAAAGCAGAGTGTGATCAATGGATGGTTACACTGCTGTGTGTTTTACTTCAGAAATGGAGATAAATCCCAGGCTCTGAGTCTTCCTACAAGCAAGACTTCAATTCAGTTATGGGCAGTCACTTTTCTTCTCAAACGAACTACATCGTTCACAATGCTCACACGTTTCTCATCTTAACTGACAACCATTGGATGTTAGAGTGTCAGTGCTTTGTATCAGTTTCAGAAGCAGATTTGGACTACATATGGTCCATATGTATAGGAAATACCGTTCTTTTGTCCTGGGCACACTCAGATTTCCTGCTGTCTTAGAGACTCTGGAAAGCAAGAGCGTACTTCTCGCTATAAAGCAGAGTGTGATCCATGGATGAGAACTATGTTGTGTGTTTCCCTTCAGAAATGGACTTAAATCCCAGGCTCTGTGTCTTCCTACAAGCAAGACTTCGTTTCAGGTAAGGGCAGTCACTTTTCAGTTCAAAGGAACTACATCATTCACAAAGCTCACATGTTTCTCATCTTAACTGACAAGCATTGGATGTTAGAGGTCCAGGCTTTGTATCAGTTTCAGAAGCAGAGTTCGACTAGATATGGTCCTTATGTGTAGGAAACACCGTTCTTTTGTTCTCAGCAAACTCACGGTTCCTGCTGTCTTAAAGACTCTAGAAAGCAAAAGCATGCTTCTTGTTCTAAAGCACAGTGTGATCAATGGATGAGAACACTGCTGTGTGTTTCACTTCAGAAATGGAGTTAAATCCCAGGCTCTGAGTCTTCCTACAAGCAAGACTTCGTTTCAGGTAAGGGCAGTCAGTTTTCTCCTCAAACGAACTACTTTGTTCACGATGCTCACACGTTTCTCATCTTAACTGACAAGCATTGGATGTTAGAGGACCAGTGCTTTGTATCAATTTCAGAAGAAGAGTTGGACTATATAATGTCCAAATGTGTAGGAAACACTGATCTTTTGTTCTCAGCACACTCACGTTTCCTGCTGTGTTAGAGACTCTAGAAAGCAAGAGCGGACTTCTCACTCTAAAGCAGAGGGTGATCCATGGATGAGAACTATGCTATGTGTTTTACTTCAGAAATGGAGTTAAATCCCAGGCTCTGAGTCTTCCTACAAGCAAGACCTCCATTCAGATAAAGGCAGTGACATTTCTGCTCAAACTAACTACATCGTTCACGAAGCTCACACGTTTCTCATCTTAACTGACAAGCATTGGATGTTAGAGGACCAGTGCTTTGTATCAGTTTCAGAAGCAGATTTGGACTACATATGGTCCATATGTATAGGAAACACCGTTCTTTTGTCCTGGGCACACTCAGATTTCCTGCTGTCTTAGAGAATCTGGAAAGCAAGAGCGTACTTCTCGCTCTAAAGCCGAGTGTGATCCATGGATGAGAACTATGCTGTGTGTTTCCCTTCAGAAATGGAGTTAAATCCCAGGCTCTGTATCTTCCTACAACCAAGACTTCGTTTCAGGTAAGAGCAGTCACTTTCCTGCTCAAACGAACTACATCGTTCACTGAGCTCACACGTTTCTCATCTTAACAGACAAGCATTGGATGTTAGAGGACCAGTGCTTTGTATCAGTTTCAGAAACAGAGTTGGACTATATAATGTCTGTATGTGTAGGAAACACCATTCTTTTGTTCTCAGCAAACTCTCGTTTCGTGCTGTCTTAGAGACTCTAGAAAGCAAGAGCGTGCTTCTTGTTCTAAAGCAGAGTGTGATCAATGGATGATTACACTGCTGTGTGTTTTACTTCAGAAATGGAGATAAATCCCAGGCTCTGAGTCTTCCTACAAGCAAGACTTCAATTCAGGTATGGGCAGTCACTTTACTGCTCAAACGAACTACATCGTTCACGATGCTCACACGTTTCTCATCTTAACTGACAACCATTGGATGTTAGATGGTCAGTACTTTGTATCAGTTTCAGAAGCAGATTTGGACTACATGTGGTCCATATGTGTAGAAAACACCGATCTTTTGTTCTGGGCACACTCAGATTGCCTGCTGTATTAGAGACTCTAGAAAGCAAGAGTGTGCTTCTCCGTCTAAAGCAGAGTGTGATCCATGGATGAGAACTATGCTGTGTGTTTCCCTGCAGAAATGTACTTAAATTCCAGGCTCTGTGTCTTCCTACATGCAAGACTTCGTTTTTGGTAAGGGCAGTCACTTTTCAGCTCAAAGGAACTGCATCTTTCACGAAGCTCACACGTTTCTCATCTTAAGTGACAAGCATTGGATGTTAGAGTACCAGTGCATTCTATCTGTTTTAGATGAAGATTTGGACTACATATAGTCCGTATGTGTAGGAAACACAGTTCTTTTGTTCTGGGCACACTCAGATTTCCTGCTGTATTAGAGATTCTAGAAAGCAAGAGCGTGCTTCTCGCTCTAAAGCAGAGTGTGATCCATGGATGAGAACTATGCTGTGTGTTTCACTTCAGAAATGGAGTTAAATCCCAGGCTCTGAGTCTTCCTACAAGCAAGACTTCATTTCAGGTAAGGGCAGTCACTTTTCTGCACAAACGAACTACAATGTTCACGAAGCTCACACGTTTCTCATCTTAACTGACAAGCATTGGATGTTAGAGGACCAGTGCATTCTATCAGTTTCAGAAGAAGATTTGGACTTCATATAGTCAGTATGTGTAGGAAACACCGTTCTTTTGTTCTCAGCACACTCACGTTTCCTATGTCTTTGAGAGTCTAGAAAGCAAGAGCGTGCTTCTTGTTCTAAAGCAGAGTGTGATCAATGGATGGTTACACTGCTGTGTGTTTTACTTCAGAAATGGAGATAAATCCCAGGCTCTGAGTCTTCCTACAAGCAAGACTTCAATTCAGTTATGGGCAGTCACTTTTCTTCTCAAACGAACTACATCGTTCACAATGCTCACACGTTTCTCATCTTAACTGACAACCATTGGATGTTAGAGTGTCAGTGCTTTGTATCAGTTTCAGAAGCAGATTTGGACTACATATGGTCCATATGTATAGGAAACACCGTTCTTTTGTCCTGGGCACACTCAGATTTCCTGCTGTCTTAGAGACTCTGGAAAGCAAGAGCGTACTTCTCGCTATAAAGCAGAGTGTGATCCATGGATGAGAACTATGTTGTGTGTTTCCCTTCAGAAATGGACTTAAATCCCAGGCTCTGTGTCTTCCTACAAGCAAGACTTCGTTTCAGGTAAGGGCAGTCACTTTTCAGTTCAAAGGAACTACATCATTCACAAAGCTCACATGTTTCTCATCTTAACTGACAAGCATTGGATGTTAGAGGTCCAGGCTTTGTATCAGTTTCAGAAGCAGAGTTCGACTAGATATGGTCCTTATGTGTAGGAAACACCGTTCTTTTGTTCTCAGCAAACTCACGGTTCCTGCTGTCTTAAAGACTCTAGAAAGCAAAAGCATGCTTCTTGTTCTAAAGCACAGTGTGATCAATGGATGAGAACACTGCTGTGTGTTTCACTTCAGAAATGGAGTTAAATCCCAGGCTCTGAGTCTTCCTACAAGCAAGACTTCGTTTCAGGTAAGGGCAGTCAGTTTTCTCCTCAAACGAACTACTTTGTTCACGATGCTCACACGTTTCTCATCTTAACTGACAAGCATTGGATGTTAGAGGACCAGTGCTTTGTATCAATTTCAGAAGAAGAGTTGGACTATATAATGTCCAAATGTGTAGGAAACACTGATCTTTTGTTCTCAGCACACTCACGTTTCCTGCTGTGTTAGAGACTCTAGAAAGCAAGAGCGGACTTCTCACTCTAAAGCAGAGGGTGATCCATGGATGAGAACTATGCTATGTGTTTTACTTCAGAAATGGAGTTAAATCCCAGGCTCTGAGTCTTCCTACAAGCAAGACCTCCATTCAGATAAAGGCAGTGACATTTCTGCTCAAACTAACTACATCGTTCACGAAGCTCACACGTTTCTCATCTTAACTGACAAGCATTGGATGTTAGAGGTTCAGTGCTTTGTATCAGTTTCAGAAGCATAGTTCGACTAGATATGGTCGTTATGTGTAGGAAACACCGTTCTTTTGTTCTCAGCAAACTCACGTTTCCTGCTGTCTTAAAGATTCTGGAAAGCAAAAGCATGCTTCTTGTTCTAAAGCAGAGTGTGATCAATGGATGAGAACACTGCTGTGTGTTTCACTTCAGAAATGGAGTTAAATCCCAGGCTCTGAGTCTTCCTACAAGCAAGACTTCGTTTCAGGTAAGGGCAGTCAGTTTTCTGCTCAAATGAACTACATCGTTCACGAAGCTCACACGTTTCTCATCTTAACTGACAAGCATTGGATGTTAGAGGACCAGTGCTTTGTATCAGTTTCAGAAGCAGATTTGGACTACATATGGTCCATATGTATAGGAAACACCGTTCTTTTGTCCTGGGCACACTCAGATTTCCTGCTGTCTTAGAGAATCTGGAAAGCAAGAGCGTACTTCTCGCTCTAAAGCCGAGTGTGATCCATGGACGAGAACTATGCTGTGTGTTTCCCTTCAGAAATGGAGTTAAATCCCAGGCTCTGTATCTTCCTACAACCAAGACTTCGTTTCAGGTAAGAGCAGTCACTTTCCTGCTCAAACGAACTACATCGTTCACTGAGCTCACACGTTTCTCATCTTAACAGACAAGCATTGGATGTTAGAGGACCAGTGCTTTGTATCAGTTTCAGAAACAGAGTTGGACTATATAATGTCTGTATGTGTAGGAAACACCATTCTTTTGTTCTCAGCAAACTCTCGTTTCGTGCTGTCTTAGAGACTCTAGAAAGCAAGAGCGTGCTTCTTGTTCTAAAGCACAGTGTGATCAATGGATGATTACACTGCTGTGTGTTTTACTTCAGAAATGGAGATAAATCCCAGGCTCTGAGTCTTCCTACAAGCAAGACTTCAATTCAGGTATGGGCAGTCACTTTACTGCTCAAACGAACTACATCGTTCACGATGCTCACACGTTTCTCATCTTAACTGACAACCATTGGATGTTAGATGGTCAGTACTTTGTATCAGTTTCAGAAGCAGATTTGGACTACATGTGGTCCATATGTGTAGAAAACACCGATCTTTTGTTCTGGGCACACTCAGATTGCCTGCTGTATTAGAGACTCTAGAAAGCAAGAGTGTGCTTCTCCGTCTAAAGCAGAGTGTGATCCATGGATGAGAACTATGCTGTGTGTTTCCCTGCAGAAATGTACTTAAATTCCAGGCTCTGTGTCTTCCTACATGCAAGACTTCGTTTTTGGTAAGGGCAGTCACTTTTCAGCTCAAAGGAACTGCATCTTTCACGAAGCTCACACGTTTCTCATCTTAAGTGACAAGCATTGGATGTTAGAGTACCAGTGCATTCTATCTGTTTTAGATGAAGATTTGGACTACATATAGTCCGTATGTGTAGGAAACACAGTTCTTTTGTTCTGGGCACACTCAGATTTCCTGCTGTATTAGAGATTCTAGAAAGCAAGAGCGTGCTTCTCGCTCTAAAGCAGAGTGTGATCCATGGATGAGAACTATGCTGTGTGTTTCACTTCAGAAATGGAGTTAAATCCCAGGCTCTGAGTCTTCCTACAAGCAAGACTTCATTTCAGGTAAGGGCAGTCACTTTTCTGCACAAACGAACTACAATGTTCACGAAGCTCACACGTTTCTCATCTTAACTGACAAGCATTGGATGTTAGAGGACCAGTGCATTCTATCAGTTTCAGAAGAAGATTTGGACTTCATATAGTCAGTATGTGTAGGAAACACCGTTCTTTTGTTCTCAGCACACTCACGTTTCCTATGTCTTTGAGAGTCTAGAAAGCAAGAGCGTGCTTCTTGTTCTAAAGCAGAGTGTGATCAATGGATGGTTACACTGCTGTGTGTTTTACTTCAGAAATGGAGATAAATCCCAGGCTCTGAGTCTTCCTACAAGCAAGACTTCAATTCAGTTATGGGCAGTCACTTTTCTTCTCAAACGAACTACATCGTTCACAATGCTCACACGTTTCTCATCTTAACTGACAACCATTGGATGTTAGAGTGTCAGTGCTTTGTATCAGTTTCAGAAGCAGATTTGGACTACATATGGTCCATATGTATAGGAAACACCGTTCTTTTGTCCTGGGCACACTCAGATTTCCTGCTGTCTTAGAGACTCTGGAAAGCAAGAGCGTACTTCTCGCTATAAAGCAGAGTGTGATCCATGGATGAGAACTATGTTGTGTGTTTCCCTTCAGAAATGGACTTAAATCCCAGGCTCTGTGTCTTCCTACAAGCAAGACTTCGTTTCAGGTAAGGGCAGTCACTTTTCAGTTCAAAGGAACTACATCATTCACAAAGCTCACATGTTTCTCATCTTAACTGACAAGCATTGGATGTTAGAGGTCCAGGCTTTGTATCAGTTTCAGAAGCAGAGTTCGACTAGATATGGTCCTTATGTGTAGGAAACACCGTTCTTTTGTTCTCAGCAAACTCACGGTTCCTGCTGTCTTAAAGACTCTAGAAAGCAAAAGCATGCTTCTTGTTCTAAAGCACAGTGTGATCAATGGATGAGAACACTGCTGTGTGTTTCACTTCAGAAATGGAGTTAAATCCCAGGCTCTGAGTCTTCCTACAAGCAAGACTTCGTTTCAGGTAAGGGCAGTCAGTTTTCTCCTCAAACGAACTACTTTGTTCACGATGCTCACACGTTTCTCATCTTAACTGACAAGCATTGGATGTTAGAGGACCAGTGCTTTGTATCAATTTCAGAAGAAGAGTTGGACTATATAATGTCCAAATGTGTAGGAAACACTGATCTTTTGTTCTCAGCACACTCACGTTTCCTGCTGTGTTAGAGACTCTAGAAAGCAAGAGCGGACTTCTCACTCTAAAGCAGAGGGTGATCCATGGATGAGAACTATGCTATGTGTTTTACTTCAGAAATGGAGTTAAATCCCAGGCTCTGAGTCTTCCTACAAGCAAGACCTCCATTCAGATAAAGGCAGTGACATTTCTGCTCAAACTAACTACATCGTTCACGAAGCTCACACGTTTCTCATCTTAACTGACAAGCATTGGATGTTAGAGGACCAGTGCTTTGTATCAGTTTCAGAAGCAGATTTGGACTACATATGGTCCATATGTATAGGAAACACCGTTCTTTTGTCCTGGGCACACTCAGATTTCCTGCTGTCTTAGAGAATCTGGAAAGCAAGAGCGTACTTCTCGCTCTAAAGCCGAGTGTGATCCATGGATGAGAACTATGCTGTGTGTTTCCCTTCAGAAATGGAGTTAAATCCCAGGCTCTGTATCTTCCTACAACCAAGACTTCGTTTCAGGTAAGAGCAGTCACTTTCCTGCTCAAACGAACTACATCGTTCACTGAGCTCACACGTTTCTCATCTTAACAGACAAGCATTGGATGTTAGAGGACCAGTGCTTTGTATCAGTTTCAGAAACAGAGTTGGACTATATAATGTCTGTATGTGTAGGAAACACCATTCTTTTGTTCTCAGCAAACTCTCGTTTCGTGCTGTCTTAGAGACTCTAGAAAGCAAGAGCGTGCTTCTTGTTCTAAAGCAGAGTGTGATCAATGGATGATTACACTGCTGTGTGTTTTACTTCAGAAATGGAGATAAATCCCAGGCTCTGAGTCTTCCTACAAGCAAGACTTCAATTCAGGTATGGGCAGTCACTTTACTGCTCAAACGAACTACATCGTTCACGATGCTCACACGTTTCTCATCTTAACTGACAACCATTGGATGTTAGATGGTCAGTACTTTGTATCAGTTTCAGAAGCAGATTTGGACTACATGTGGTCCATATGTGTAGAAAACACCGATCTTTTGTTCTGGGCACACTCAGATTGCCTGCTGTATTAGAGACTCTAGAAAGCAAGAGTGTGCTTCTCCGTCTAAAGCAGAGTGTGATCCATGGATGAGAACTATGCTGTGTGTTTCCCTGCAGAAATGTACTTAAATTCCAGGCTCTGTGTCTTCCTACATGCAAGACTTCGTTTTTGGTAAGGGCAGTCACTTTTCAGCTCAAAGGAACTGCATCTTTCACGAAGCTCACACGTTTCTCATCTTAAGTGACAAGCATTGGATGTTAGAGTACCAGTGCATTCTATCTGTTTTAGATGAAGATTTGGACTACATATAGTCCGTATGTGTAGGAAACACAGTTCTTTTGTTCTGGGCACACTCAGATTTCCTGCTGTATTAGAGATTCTAGAAAGCAAGAGCGTGCTTCTCGCTCTAAAGCAGAGTGTGATCCATGGATGAGAACTATGCTGTGTGTTTCACTTCAGAAATGGAGTTAAATCCCAGGCTCTGAGTCTTCCTACAAGCAAGACTTCATTTCAGGTAAGGGCAGTCACTTTTCTGCACAAACGAACTACAATGTTCACGAAGCTCACACGTTTCTCATCTTAACTGACAAGCATTGGATGTTAGAGGACCAGTGCATTCTATCAGTTTCAGAAGAAGATTTGGACTTCATATAGTCAGTATGTGTAGGAAACACCGTTCTTTTGTTCTCAGCACACTCACGTTTCCTATGTCTTTGAGAGTCTAGAAAGCAAGAGCGTGCTTCTTGTTCTAAAGCAGAGTGTGATCAATGGATGGTTACACTGCTGTGTGTTTTACTTCAGAAATGGAGATAAATCCCAGGCTCTGAGTCTTCCTACAAGCAAGACTTCAATTCAGTTATGGGCAGTCACTTTTCTTCTCAAACGAACTACATCGTTCACAATGCTCACACGTTTCTCATCTTAACTGACAACCATTGGATGTTAGAGTGTCAGTGCTTTGTATCAGTTTCAGAAGCAGATTTGGACTACATATGGTCCATATGTATAGGAAACACCGTTCTTTTGTCCTGGGCACACTCAGATTTCCTGCTGTCTTAGAGACTCTGGAAGGCAAGAGCGTACTTCTCGCTATAAAGCAGAGTGTGATCCATGGATGAGAACTATGTTGTGTGTTTCCCTTCAGAAATGGACTTAAATCCCAGGCTCTGTGTCTTCCTACAAGCAAGACTTCGTTTCAGGTAAGGGCAGTCACTTTTCAGTTCAAAGGAACTACATCATTCACAAAGCTCACATGTTTCTCATCTTAACTGACAAGCATTGGATGTTAGAGGTCCAGGCTTTGTATCAGTTTCAGAAGCAGAGTTCGACTAGATATGGTCCTTATGTGTAGGAAACACCGTTCTTTTGTTCTCAGCAAACTCACGGTTCCTGCTGTCTTAAAGACTCTAGAAAGCAAAAGCATGCTTCTTGTTCTAAAGCACAGTGTGATCAATGGATGAGAACACTGCTGTGTGTTTCACTTCAGAAATGGAGTTAAATCCCAGGCTCTGAGTCTTCCTACAAGCAAGACTTCGTTTCAGGTAAGGGCAGTCAGTTTTCTCCTCAAACGAACTACTTTGTTCACGATGCTCACACGTTTCTCATCTTAACTGACAAGCATTGGATGTTAGAGGACCAGTGCTTTGTATCAATTTCAGAAGAAGAGTTGGACTATATAATGTCCAAATGTGTAGGAAACACTGATCTTTTGTTCTCAGCACACTCACGTTTCCTGCTGTGTTAGAGACTCTAGAAAGCAAGAGCGGACTTCTCACTCTAAAGCAGAGGGTGATCCATGGATGAGAACTATGCTATGTGTTTTACTTCAGAAATGGAGTTAAATCCCAGGCTCTGAGTCTTCCTACAAGCAAGACCTCCATTCAGATAAAGGCAGTGACATTTCTGCTCAAACTAACTACATCGTTCACGAAGCTCACACGTTTCTCATCTTAACTGACAAGCATTGGATGTTAGAGGTTCAGTGCTTTGTATCAGTTTCAGAAGCATAGTTCGACTAGATATGGTCGTTATGTGTAGGAAACACCGTTCTTTTGTTCTCAGCAAACTCACGTTTCCTGCTGTCTTAAAGATTCTGGAAAGCAAAAGCATGCTTCTTGTTCTAAAGCAGAGTGTGATCAATGGATGAGAACACTGCTGTGTGTTTCACTTCAGAAATGGAGTTAAATCCCAGGCTCTGAGTCTTCCTACAAGCAAGACTTCGTTTCAGGTAAGGGCAGTCAGTTTTCTGCTCAAATGAACTACATTGTTCACGAAGCTCACACGTTTCTCATCTAAACTGACAAGCATTGGATGTTAGAGGACCAGTGCTTTGTATCAATTTCAGAAGAAGTGTTGGACTATATAATGTCCAAATGTGTAGGTAACACCGTTCTTTTGTTCTCAGCACACTCACGTTTCCTGCTGTCTTAGAGACTCTAGAAAGCAAGAGCGTGCTTCTCGCTCTAAAGCCGAGTGTGATCCATGGATGAGAGCTATGCTGTGTGTTTCCCTTCAGAAATGGAGTTAAATCCCAGGCTCTGTATCTTCCTACAACCAAGACTTCGTTTCAGGTAAGAGCAGTCACTTTCCTGCTCAAACGAACTACATCGTTCACTGAGCTCACACGTTTCTCATCTTAACAGACAAGCATTGGATGTTAGAGGACCAGTGCTTTGTATCAGTTTCAGAAACAGAGTTGGACTATATAATGTCTGTATGTGTAGGAAACACCATTCTTTTGTTCTCAGCAAACTCTCGTTTCGTGCTGTCTTAGAGACTCTAGAAAGCAAGAGCGTGCTTCTTGTTCTAAAGCAGAGTGTGATCAATGGATGATTACACTGCTGTGTGTTTTACTTCAGAAATGGAGATAAATCCCAGGCTCTGAGTCTTCCTACAAGCAAGACTTCAATTCAGGTATGGGCAGTCACTTTACTGCTCAAACGAACTACATCGTTCACGATGCTCACACGTTTCTCATCTTAACTGACAACCATTGGATGTTAGATGGTCAGTACTTTATATCAGTTTCAGAAGCAGATTTGGACTACATGTGGTCCATATGTGTAGAAAACACCGATCTTTTGTTCTGGGCACACTCAGATTGCCTGCTGTATTAGAGACTCTAGAAAGCAAGAGTGTGCTTCTCCGTCTAAAGCAGAGTGTGATCCATGGATGAGAACTATGCTGTGTGTTTCCCTGCAGAAATGTACTTAAATTCCAGGCTCTGTGTCTTCCTACATGCAAGACTTCGTTTTTGGTAAGGGCAGTCACTTTTCAGCTCAAAGGAACTACATCTTTCACGAAGCTCACACGTTTCTCATCTTAAGTGACAAGCATTGGATGTTAGAGTACCAGTGCATTCTATCTGTTTTAGATGAAGATTTGGACTACATATAGTCCGTATGTGTAGGAAACACAGTTCTTTTGTTCTGGGCACACTCAGATTTCCTGCTGTATTAGAGATTCTAGAAAGCAAGAGCGTGCTTCTCGCTCTAAAGCAGAGTGTGATCCATGGATGAGAACTATGCTGTGTGTTTCACTTCAGAAATGGAGTTAAATCCCAGGCTCTGAGTCTTCCTACAAGCAAGACTTCATTTCAGGTAAGGGCAGTCACTTTTCTGCACAAACGAACTACAATGTTCACGAAGCTCACACGTTTCTCATCTTAACTGACAAGCATTGGATGTTAGAGGGTCAGTGCTTTGTATCAGTTTCAGAAGAAGTGTTGGACTAGATATGGTCCGTATGTGCAGGCAACACCGTTCTTTTCTTCTCAGCACACTCACGTTTCCTGCTGTCTAGGAGACTCTAGAAAGCAAGAGCGTGCTTCTCGCTCTAAAGCAGAGTGTGATCCATGGATGAAAACTATGCTGTGTGTTTCCCTTCATAAATGTAGTGAAATCCCAGGCTCTATGTCTTCCTACAAGCAAGACTTCGTTTCAGTTAAGGGCAGTCACTTTTCAGCTCAAACGAACTACATCTTTCACAGAGCTCACATGTTTCTCATCTAAACAGACAAGCATTGGATGTTAGAGGACCAGTGCTTTGTATCAGTTTCAGAAGCAGAGTTGGACTAGATATGGTCCGTATTTGTAGGAAACACTGTTCTTTTGTTTTCAGCAAACTCACGTTTCTTGCTGTCTTAGAGACTCTAGGAAGCAAGAGTATGCTTCTTGTTCTAACGCAGAGTTTGATCAATGGATGAGAACCCTGCTGTGTGTTTCACTTCAGAAATGGAGTTAAATCCCAGGCTCTGAGTCTTCCTACAAGCAAGACTTCGTTTCAGGTAAGGGCAGTCAGTTTTCTGCTCAAACGAACTACATTGTTCACGAAGTTCACACGTTTCTCATCTTAACTGACAAGCATTGGATGTTAGAGGGTCAGTGCTTTGTATCAGTTTCAGAAGCAGATTTGGACTACATATTGTCCATATGTGTAGGAAACACCGATCTTTTGTTCTGGGCACACTCACGTTTCCTGCTGCCTTAGAGACTCTAGAAAGCAAGAGCGTGCTTCTCGCTCTAAAACAGAGTGTGATCCATGGATGAGACTATGCTGTGTGTTTCACTTCAGAAATGGAGTTAAATCCCATGCTCTGTGTCTCCCTACAAGCAAGACTTCGTTTCAGGTAAGGGCAGTCACTTTTCTGCTCAAAGGAACAACATCGTTCACGAAGCTCACATGTTTCTCATCTTAACTGACAACCATTGGATGTTAGAGGGTCAGTGCTTTGTATCAGTTTCAGAAGCAGATTTGGACTACATATGGTCCATATGTGTAGGAAACACCATTCTTTTGTCCTGGGCACACTCAGATTTCCAGCTGTATTAGAGACTCTAGAAAGCTAGATTGTGCTTCTTGCTCTAAAGCAGAGTGTGATCCATGGATGAGAACTATGTTGTGTGTTTCCCTTCAGAAATGGACTTAAATCCCAGGCTCTGTGTCTTCCTACAAGCAAACTTCGTTTCAGGTAAGGGCAGTCACTTTTCAGTTCAAAGGAACTACATCATTCACAAAGCTCACACGTTTCTCATCTTAACTGACAAGCATTGGATGTTAGAGGACCAGTGCTTTGTATCAGTTTCAGAAACAGAGATGGACTATATAATGTCTGTATGTGTAGGAAACACCGTTCTTTTGTTCTCAGCAAACTCTCGTTTCGTGCTGTATTAGACACTCTAGAAAGCAAGAGCATGCTTCTTGTTCTAAAGCAGAGTGTGATCAATGGATGATTACACTGCTGTGAGTTTTACTTCAGAAATGGAGATAAATCCCAGGCTCTGAGTCCTCCTACAAGCAAGACTTCAGTTTAGGTATGGGCAGTCACTTTTCTGCTCAAACGAACTACATCGTTCACAAAGCTCACACGTTTCTCATCTTAACTGACAACCATTGGATGTTAGATGGTCAGTACTTTGTATCAGTTTCAGAAGCAGATTTTGACTACATGTGGTCCATATGTGTAGAATACACCGATCTTTTGTTCTGGGCACACTCAGATTGCCTGCTGTATTAGAGATTCTAGAAAGCAAGAGTGTGCTTCTCGCTCTAAAGCAGAGTGTGATCCATGGATGAGAACTATGCTGTGTGTTTCCCTTCAGAAATGTCCTTAAATCCTAGGCTCTGTGTCTTCTTACAAGCAAGACTTTGTTTTTGGTAAGGGCAGTCACTTTTCAGCTCAAAGGAACTACATCTTTCACGAAGCTCACACGTTTCTCATCTTAACTGACAAGCATTGGATGTTAGAGTACCAGTGCATTCTATCTGTTTTAGATGAAGATTTGGACTACATATAGTCCGTATGTGTAGGAAACACCATTCTTTTGTTCTGGGCACACTCAGATTTCCTGCTGTATTAGAAATTCTTGAAAGCAAGAGCGTGCTTCTCGCTCTAAAGCAGAGTGTGATCCATGGATGAGAACTATGCTGTGTGTTTCCCTTCATAAATGTAGTTAAATCCCAGGCTCTATGTCTTCCTACAAGCAAGACTTCGTTTCACTTAAGGGCAGTCACTTTTCAGCTCAAACGAACTACATCTTTCACAGAGCTCACATGTTTATCATCTAAACAGACAAGCATTGCATGTTAGAGGACCAGTGCTTTGTATCAGTTTCAGAAGCAGAGTTGGACTAGATATGGTCCGTATGTGTAGGAAACACTGTTCTTTTGTTTTCAGCAAACTCACATTTCTTGCTGTCTTAGAGACTCTAGGAAGCAAGAGTATGTTTCTTGTTCTAACGTAGAGTTTGATCAATGGATGAGAACCCTGCTGTGTGTTTCACTTCAGAAATGGAGTTAAATCCCAGGCTCTGAGTCTTCCTACAAGCAAGACTTCGTTTCAGGTAAGGGCAGTCAGTTTTCTGCTCAAACGAACTACATTGTTCACGAAGCTCACACGTTTCTCATCTTAACTGACAAGCATTGGATGTTAGAGGGTCAGTGCTTTGTATCAGTTTCAGAAGCAGATTTGGACTACATATAGTCCATATGTATAGGAAACACCATTCTTTTGTCCTGGGCACACTCAGATTTCCTGCTGTATTAGAGAATCTAGAAAGCAAGAGCGTGCTTCTCGCTCTAAAACAGAGTGTGATCCATGGATGAGACTATGCTGTGTGTTTCACTTCAGAAATGGAGTTAAATCCCATGCTCTGTGTCTCCCTACAAGCAAGACTTCGTTTCAGGTAAGGGCAGTCACTTTTCTGCTCAAAGGAACAACATCGTTCACGAAGCTCACATGTTTCTCATCTTAACTGACAAGCATTGGATGTTAGAGGACCAGTGCTTTGTATCTGTTTCAGAAGCAGAGTTGGACTAGATATGGTCCCTATGTGTAGGAAACACCGTTCTTTTGTTCTCAGCACACTCACATTTCCTGCTGTCTTTGAGAGTCTAGAAAGCAAGAGCGTGCTTCTTGTTCTAAAGCAGAGTGTGATCAATGGATGATTACACTGCTGTGTGTTTTACTTCAGAAATGGAGTTAAATCCCAGGCTCTGAGTCTTCCTACAAGCAAGACTTCCATTCAGGTAAGGGCAGTCACTTTTCTGCTCAAAGGAACAACATCGTTCACGAAGCTCACACGTTGCTCATCTTAACTGACAAGCATTGGATGTTAGAGGTTCAGTGCTTTGTATCAGTTTCAGAAGCAGAGTTCGACTAGATATGGTCCTTATGTGTAGGAAACACCGTTCTTTTGTTCTCAGCAAACTCACGTTTCCTGCTGTCTTAAAGACTCTAGAAAGCAAAAGCATGCTTCTTGTTCTAAAGCAGAGTGTGATCAATGGATTAGAACACTGCTGTGTGTTTCACTTCAGAAATGGAGTTAAATCCCAGGCTCTGAGTCTTACTACAAGCAAGACTTCGTTTCAGGTAAGGGCAGTCAGTTTTCTCCTCAAACGAACTACATCGTTCACGTTGCTCACACGTTTCTCATCTTAACTGACAAGCATTGGATGTTAGAGGACCAGTGTTTGTATCAATTTCAGAAGAAGAGTTGGACTATATACTGTCCATATGTGTAGGAAACACCGTTCTTTTGTTCTCAGCACACTCACGTTTCCTGCTGTCTTAGAGACTCTAGAAAGCAAGAGCGTGCTTCTCGCTCTAAAGCAGAGTGTGATCCATGGATGAGAACTGTGCTGTGTGTTTCCCTTCAGAAATGGAGTTAAATCCCAACCTCTGTATCTTCCTACAAGCAAGACTTTGTTTCAGGTAAGAGCAGTCACTTTTCTGCTCAAACGAACTACATCGTTCACTGAGCTCACACGTTTCTCATCTTAACAGGCAAGCATTGGATGTTAGAGGACCAGTGCTTTGTATCAGTTTCAGAAGCAGAGTTGGACTATATAATGTCTCTATCTGTAGGAAACACCGTTCTTTTGTTCTCAGCAAACTCTCGTTTCGTGCTGTCTTAGAGACTCTAGAAAGCAAGAGCGTGCTTCTTGTTCTAAAGCAGAGTGTGATCAATGGATGATTACACTGCTGTGTGTTTTACTTCAGAAATGGAGATAAATCCCAGGCTCTGAGTCTTCCTACAAGCAAGACTTCAATTCAGGTATGGGCAGTCACTTTTCTGCTCAAACGAACTACATCGTTCACGATGCTCAAACGTTTCTCATCTTAACTGACAATCATTGGATGTTAGATGGTCAGTACTTTGCATCAGTTTCAGAAGCAGATTTTGACTACATGTGGTCCATATGTGTAGAAAACACCGATCTTTTGATCTGGGCACACACAGATTTCCTGCTGTATTAGAGACTCTAGAAAGCAAGAGTGTGCTTCTCGCTCTAAAGCAGAGTGTGATCCATGGATGAGAACTATGCTGTGTGTTTCCCTTCAGAAATGTACTTAAATCCTGGGCTCTGTGTCTTCCTACAAGCAAGACTTCGTTTTTGGTAAGGGCAGTCACTTTTCTGCTCAAAGGAACTACATCTTTCACGAAGCTCACACGTTTCTCATCTTAACTGACAAGCATTGGATGTTAGAGTACCAGTGCATTCTATCTGTTTTAGATGAAGATTTGGACTACATTTAGTCTGTATGTGTAGGAAACACCGTTCTTTTGTTCTGGGCACACTCAGATTTCCTGCTGTATTAGAGATTCTAGAAAGCAAGAGCGTGCTTCTCGCTCTAAAGCAGAGTGTGATCCATGGATGAAAACTATGCTGTGTGTTTCCCTTCATAAATGTAGTTAAATCCCAGGCTCTATGTCTTCCTACAAGCAAGACTTCGTTTCACTTAAGGGCAGTCACTTTTCAGCTCAAACGAACTACATCTTTCACAGAGCTCACATGTTTCTCATCTAAACAGACAAGCATTGGATGTTAGAGGACCAGTGCTTTGTATCAGTTTCAGAAGCAGAGTTGGACTAGATATGGTCCGTATGTGTAGGAAACACCGTTCTTTTGTTCTCAGCACACTCACGTTTCCTGCTGTCTTAGAGACTCTAGAAAGAAGAGCATGCTTCTTGTTTAAACGCAGAGTGTGATAAATGGATGAGAACACTGCTGTGTGTTTCACTTCAGAAATGGAGTTAAATCCCAGGCTCTGAGTCTTCCTACAAGCAAGACTTCGTTTCAGGTAAGGGCAGTCAGTTTTCTGCTCAAACGAACTACATTGTTCACGAAGCTCACACGTTTCTCATCTTAACTGACAAGCATTGGATGTTAGAGGGTCAGTGCTTTGTATCAGTTTCAGAAGCAGATTTGGACTACATATTGTCCATATGTGTAGCAAACACCGATCTTTTGTTCTGGGCACACTCACGTTTCCTGCTGCCTTAGAGACTCTAGAAAGCAAGAGCGTGCTTCTCGCTCTAAAACAGAGTGTGATCCATGGATGAGACTATGCTGTGTGTTTCACTTCAGAAATGGAGTTAAATCCCATGCTCTGTGTCTCCCTACAAGCAAGACTTCGTTTCAGGTAAGGGCAGTCACTTTTCTGCTCAAAGGAACATCGTTCACGAAGCTCACACGTTTCTCATCTTAACTGACAAGCATTGGATGTTAGAGGACCAGTGCTTTGTAACTGTTTCAGAAGCAGATTTGGACTACATATGGTCCATATGTATAGGAAACACCATTCTTTTGTCCTGGGCACACTCAGATTTCCTGCTGTATTAGAGACTCTAGAAAGCTAGAGTGTGCTTCTTGCTCTAAAGCAGAGTGTGATCCATGGATGAGAACTATGTTGTGTGTTTCCCTTCAGAAATGGACTTAAATCCCAGGCTCTGTGTCTTCCTACAAGCAAGACTTCGTTTCAGGTAAGAACAGTCACTTTTCTGCTCAAACGAACTACATCGTTCACTGAGCTCACACGTTTCTCATCTTAACAGACAAGCATTGGATGTTAGAGGACCAGTGCTTTGTATCAGTTTCAGAAGCAGAGTTCGACTAGATATGGTCCTTATGTGTAGGAAACACCGTTCTTTTGTTCTCAGCAAACTCACGGTTCCTGCTGTCTTAAAGACTCTAGAAAGCAAAAGCATGCTTCTTGTTCTAAAGCACAGTGTGATCAATGGATGAGAACACTGCTGTGTGTTTCACTTCAGAAATGGAGTTAAATCCCAGGCTCTGAGTCTTCCTACAAGCAAGACTTCGTTTCAGGTAAGGGCAGTCAGTTTTCTCCTCAAACGAACTACTTTGTTCACGATGCTCACACGTTTCTCATCTTAACTGACAAGCATTGGATGTTAGAGGACCAGTGCTTTGTATCAATTTCAGAAGAAGAGTTGGACTATATAATGTCCAAATGTGTAGGAAACACTGATCTTTTGTTCTCAGCACACTCACGTTTCCTGCTGTGTTAGAGACTCTAGAAAGCAAGAGCGGACTTCTCACTCTAAAGCAGAGGGTGATCCATGGATGAGAACTATGCTATGTGTTTTACTTCAGAAATGGAGTTAAATCCCAGGCTCTGAGTCTTCCTACAAGCAAGACCTCCATTCAGATAAAGGCAGTGACATTTCTGCTCAAACTAACTACATCGTTCACGAAGCTCACACGTTTCTCATCTTAACTGACAAGCATTGGATGTTAGAGGTTCAGTGCTTTGTATCAGTTTCAGAAGCATAGTTCGACTAGATATGGTCGTTATGTGTAGGAAACACCGTTCTTTTGTTCTCAGCAAACTCACGTTTCCTGCTGTCTTAAAGATTCTGGAAAGCAAAAGCATGCTTCTTGTTCTAAAGCAGAGTGTGATCAATGGATGAGAACACTGCTGTGTGTTTCACTTCAGAAATGGAGTTAAATCCCAGGCTCTGAGTCTTCCTACAAGCAAGACTTCGTTTCAGGTAAGGGCAGTCAGTTTTCTGCTCAAATGAACTACATTGTTCACGAAGCTCACACGTTTCTCATCTAAACTGACAAGCATTGGATGTTAGAGGACCAGTGCTTTGTATCAATTTCAGAAGAAGTGTTGGACTATATAATGTCCAAATGTGTAGGTAACACCGTTCTTTTGTTCTCAGCACACTCACGTTTCCTGCTGTCTTAGAGACTCTAGAAAGCAAGAGCGTGCTTCTCGCTCTAAAGCCGAGTGTGATCCATGGATGAGAGCTATGCTGTGTGTTTCCCTTCAGAAATGGAGTTAAATCCCAGGCTCTGTATCTTCCTACAACCAAGACTTCGTTTCAGGTAAGAGCAGTCACTTTCCTGCTCAAACGAACTACATCGTTCACTGAGCTCACACGTTTCTCATCTTAACAGACAAGCATTGGATGTTAGAGGACCAGTGCTTTGTATCAGTTTCAGAAACAGAGTTGGACTATATAATGTCTGTATGTGTAGGAAACACCATTCTTTTGTTCTCAGCAAACTCTCGTTTCGTGCTGTCTTAGAGACTCTAGAAAGCAAGAGCGTGCTTCTTGTTCTAAAGCAGAGTGTGATCAATGGATGATTACACTGCTGTGTGTTTTACTTCAGAAATGGAGATAAATCCCAGGCTCTGAGTCTTCCTACAAGCAAGACTTCAATTCAGGTATGGGCAGTCACTTTACTGCTCAAACGAACTACATCGTTCACGATGCTCACACGTTTCTCATCTTAACTGACAACCATTGGATGTTAGATGGTCAGTACTTTATATCAGTTTCAGAAGCAGATTTGGACTACATGTGGTCCATATGTGTAGAAAACACCGATCTTTTGTTCTGGGCACACTCAGATTGCCTGCTGTATTAGAGACTCTAGAAAGCAAGAGTGTGCTTCTCCGTCTAAAGCAGAGTGTGATCCATGGATGAGAACTATGCTGTGTGTTTCCCTGCAGAAATGTACTTAAATTCCAGGCTCTGTGTCTTCCTACATGCAAGACTTCGTTTTTGGTAAGGGCAGTCACTTTTCAGCTCAAAGGAACTACATCTTTCACGAAGCTCACACGTTTCTCATCTTAAGTGACAAGCATTGGATGTTAGAGTACCAGTGCATTCTATCTGTTTTAGATGAAGATTTGGACTACATATAGTCCGTATGTGTAGGAAACACAGTTCTTTTGTTCTGGGCACACTCAGATTTCCTGCTGTATTAGAGATTCTAGAAAGCAAGAGCGTGCTTCTCGCTCTAAAGCAGAGTGTGATCCATGGATGAGAACTATGCTGTGTGTTTCACTTCAGAAATGGAGTTAAATCCCAGGCTCTGAGTCTTCCTACAAGCAAGACTTCATTTCAGGTAAGGGCAGTCACTTTTCTGCACAAACGAACTACAATGTTCACGAAGCTCACACGTTTCTCATCTTAACTGACAAGCATTGGATGTTAGAGGGTCAGTGCTTTGTATCAGTTTCAGAAGAAGTGTTGGACTAGATATGGTCCGTATGTGCAGGCAACACCGTTCTTTTCTTCTCAGCACACTCACGTTTCCTGCTGTCTAGGAGACTCTAGAAAGCAAGAGCGTGCTTCTCGCTCTAAAGCAGAGTGTGATCCATGGATGAAAACTATGCTGTGTGTTTCCCTTCATAAATGTAGTGAAATCCCAGGCTCTATGTCTTCCTACAAGCAAGACTTCATTTCAGTTAAGGGCAGTCACTTTTCAGCTCAAACGAACTACATCTTTCACAGAGCTCACATGTTTCTCATCTAAACAGACAAGCATTGGATGTTAGAGGACCAGTGCTTTGTATCAGTTTCAGAAGCAGAGTTGGACTAGATATGGTCCGTATTTGTAGGAAACACTGTTCTTTTGTTTTCAGCAAACTCACGTTTCTTGCTGTCTTAGAGACTCTAGGAAGCAAGAGTATGCTTCTTGTTCTAACGCAGAGTTTGATCAATGGATGAGAACCCTGCTGTGTGTTTCACTTCAGAAATGGAGTTAAATCCCAGGCTCTGAGTCTTCCTACAAGCAAGACTTCGTTTCAGGTAAGGGCAGTCAGTTTTCTGCTCAAACGAACTACATTGTTCACGAAGTTCACACGTTTCTCATCTTAACTGACAAGCATTGGATGTTAGAGGGTCAGTGCTTTGTATCAGTTTCAGAAGCAGATTTGGACTACATATTGTCCATATGTGTAGGAAACACCGATCTTTTGTTCTGGGCACACTCACGTTTCCTGCTGCCTTAGAGACTCTAGAAAGCAAGAGCGTGCTTCTCGCTCTAAAACAGAGTGTGATCCATGGATGAGACTATGCTGTGTGTTTCACTTCAGAAATGGAGTTAAATCCCATGCTCTGTGTCTCCCTACAAGCAAGACTTCGTTTCAGGTAAGGGCAGTCACTTTTCTGCTCAAAGGAACAACATCGTTCACGAAGCTCACATGTTTCTCATCTTAACTGACAACCATTGGATGTTAGAGGGTCAGTGCTTTGTATCAGTTTCAGAAGCAGATTTGGACTACATATGGTCCATATGTGTAGGAAACACCATTCTTTTGTCCTGGGCACACTCAGATTTCCAGCTGTATTAGAGACTCTAGAAAGCTAGATTGTGCTTCTTGCTCTAAAGCAGAGTGTGATCCATGGATGAGAACTATGTTGTGTGTTTCCCTTCAGAAATGGACTTAAATCCCAGGCTCTGTGTCTTCCTACAAGCAAACTTCGTTTCAGGTAAGGGCAGTCACTTTTCAGTTCAAAGGAACTACATCATTCACAAAGCTCACACGTTTCTCATCTTAACTGACAAGCATTGGATGTTAGAGGACCAGTGCTTTGTATCAGTTTCAGAAACAGAGATGGACTATATAATGTCTGTATGTGTAGGAAACACCGTTCTTTTGTTCTCAGCAAACTCTCGTTTCGTGCTGTCTTAGAGACTCTAGAAAGCAAGAGCATGCTTCTTGTTCTAAAGCAGAGTGTGATCAATGGATGATTACACTGCTGTGAGTTTTACTTCAGAAATGGAGATAAATCCCAGGCTCTGAGTCCTCCTACAAGCAAGACTTCAGTTTAGGTATGGGCAGTCACTTTTCTGCTCAAACGAACTACATCGTTCACAAAGCTCACACGTTTCTCATCTTAACTGACAACCATTGGATGTTAGATGGTCAGTACTTTGTATCAGTTTCAGAAGCAGATTTTGACTACATGTGGTCCATATGTGTAGAATACACCGATCTTTTGTTCTGGGCACACTCAGATTGCCTGCTGTATTAGAGATTCTAGAAAGCAAGAGTGTGCTTCTCGCTCTAAAGCAGAGTGTGATCCATGGATGAGAACTATGCTGTGTGTTTCCCTTCAGAAATGTCCTTAAATCCTAGGCTCTGTGTCTTCTTACAAGCAAGACTTTGTTTTTGGTAAGGGCAGTCACTTTTCAGCTCAAAGGAACTACATCTTTCACGAAGCTCACACGTTTCTCATCTTAACTGACAAGCATTGGATGTTAGAGTACCAGTGCATTCTATCTGTTTTAGATGAAGATTTGGACTACATATAGTCCGTATGTGTAGGAAACACCATTCTTTTGTTCTGGGCACACTCAGATTTCCTGCTGTATTAGAAATTCTTGAAAGCAAGAGCGTGCTTCTCGCTCTAAAGCAGAGTGTGATCCATGGATGAGAACTATGCTGTGTGTTTCCCTTCATAAATGTAGTTAAATCCCAGGCTCTATGTCTTCCTACAAGCAAGACTTCGTTTCACTTAAGGGCAGTCACTTTTCAGCTCAAACGAACTACATCTTTCACAGAGCTCACATGTTTATCATCTAAACAGACAAGCATTGCATGTTAGAGGACCAGTGCTTTGTATCAGTTTCAGAAGCAGAGTTGGACTAGATATGGTCCGTATGTGTAGGAAACACTGTTCTTTTGTTTTCAGCAAACTCACATTTCTTGCTGTCTTAGAGACTCTAGGAAGCAAGAGTATGTTTCTTGTTCTAACGTAGAGTTTGATCAATGGATGAGAACCCTGCTGTGTGTTTCACTTCAGAAATGGAGTTAAATCCCAGGCTCTGAGTCTTCCTACAAGCAAGACTTCGTTTCAGGTAAGGGCAGTCAGTTTTCTGCTCAAACGAACTACATTGTTCACGAAGCTCACACGTTTCTCATCTTAACTGACAAGCATTGGATGTTAGAGGGTCAGTGCTTTGTATCAGTTTCAGAAGCAGATTTGGACTACATATAGTCCATATGTATAGGAAACACCATTCTTTTGTCCTGGGCACACTCAGATTTCCTGCTGTATTAGAGAATCTAGAAAGCAAGAGCGTGCTTCTCGCTCTAAAACAGAGTGTGATCCATGGATGAGACTATGCTGTGTGTTTCACTTCAGAAATGGAGTTAAATCCCATGCTCTGTGTCTCCCTACAAGCAAGACTTCGTTTCAGGTAAGGGCAGTCACTTTTCTGCTCAAAGGAACAACATCGTTCACGAAGCTCACATGTTTCTCATCTTAACTGACAAGCATTGGATGTTAGAGGACCAGTGCTTTGTATCTGTTTCAGAAGCAGAGTTGGACTAGATATGGTCCCTATGTGTAGGAAACACCGTTCTTTTGTTCTCAGCACACTCACATTTCCTGCTGTCTTTGAGAGTCTAGAAAGCAAGAGCGTGCTTCTTGTTCTAAAGCAGAGTGTGATCAATGGATGATTACACTGCTGTGTGTTTTACTTCAGAAATGGAGTTAAATCCCAGGCTCTGAGTCTTCCTACAAGCAAGACTTCCATTCAGGTAAGGGCAGTCACTTTTCTGCTCAAAGGAACAACATCGTTCACGAAGCTCACACGTTGCTCATCTTAACTGACAAGCATTGGATGTTAGAGGTTCAGTGCTTTGTATCAGTTTCAGAAGCAGAGTTCGACTAGATATGGTCCTTATGTGTAGGAAACACCGTTCTTTTGTTCTCAGCAAACTCACGTTTCCTGCTGTCTTAAAGACTCTAGAAAGCAAAAGCATGCTTCTTGTTCTAAAGCAGAGTGTGATCAATGGATTAGAACACTGCTGTGTGTTTCACTTCAGAAATGGAGTTAAATCCCAGGCTCTGAGTCTTACTACAAGCAAGACTTCGTTTCAGGTAAGGGCAGTCAGTTTTCTCCTCAAACGAACTACATCGTTCACGTTGCTCACACGTTTCTCATCTTAACTGACAAGCATTGGATGTTAGAGGACCAGTGTTTGTATCAATTTCAGAAGAAGAGTTGGACTATATACTGTCCATATGTGTAGGAAACACCGTTCTTTTGTTCTCAGCACACTCACGTTTCCTGCTGTCTTAGAGACTCTAGAAAGCAAGAGCGTGCTTCTCGCTCTAAAGCAGAGTGTGATCCATGGATGAGAACTGTGCTGTGTGTTTCCCTTCAGAAATGGAGTTAAATCCCAACCTCTGTATCTTCCTACAAGCAAGACTTTGTTTCAGGTAAGAGCAGTCACTTTTCTGCTCAAACGAACTACATCGTTCACTGAGCTCACACGTTTCTCATCTTAACAGGCAAGCATTGGATGTTAGAGGACCAGTGCTTTGTATCAGTTTCAGAAGCAGAGTTGGACTATATAATGTCTCTATCTGTAGGAAACACCGTTCTTTTGTTCTCAGCAAACTCTCGTTTCGTGCTGTCTTAGAGACTCTAGAAAGCAAGAGCGTGCTTCTTGTTCTAAAGCAGAGTGTGATCAATGGATGATTACACTGCTGTGTGTTTTACTTCAGAAATGGAGATAAATCCCAGGCTCTGAGTCTTCCTACAAGCAAGACTTCAATTCAGGTATGGGCAGTCACTTTTCTGCTCAAACGAACTACATCGTTCACGATGCTCAAACGTTTCTCATCTTAACTGACAATCATTGGATGTTAGATGGTCAGTACTTTGCATCAGTTTCAGAAGCAGATTTTGACTACATGTGGTCCATATGTGTAGAAAACACCGATCTTTTGATCTGGGCACACACAGATTTCCTGCTGTATTAGAGACTCTAGAAAGCAAGAGTGTGCTTCTCGCTCTAAAGCAGAGTGTGATCCATGGATGAGAACTATGCTGTGTGTTTCCCTTCAGAAATGTACTTAAATCCTGGGCTCTGTGTCTTCCTACAAGCAAGACTTCGTTTTTGGTAAGGGCAGTCACTTTTCTGCTCAAAGGAACTACATCTTTCACGAAGCTCACACGTTTCTCATCTTAACTGACAAGCATTGGATGTTAGAGTACCAGTGCATTCTATCTGTTTTAGATGAAGATTTGGACTACATTTAGTCTGTATGTGTAGGAAACACCGTTCTTTTGTTCTGGGCACACTCAGATTTCCTGCTGTATTAGAGATTCTAGAAAGCAAGAGCGTGCTTCTCGCTCTAAAGCAGAGTGTGATCCATGGATGAAAACTATGCTGTGTGTTTCCCTTCATAAATGTAGTTAAATCCCAGGCTCTATGTCTTCCTACAAGCAAGACTTCGTTTCACTTAAGGGCAGTCACTTTTCAGCTCAAACGAACTACATCTTTCACAGAGCTCACATGTTTCTCATCTAAACAGACAAGCATTGGATGTTAGAGGACCAGTGCTTTGTATCAGTTTCAGAAGCAGAGTTGGACTAGATATGGTCCGTATGTGTAGGAAACACCGTTCTTTTGTTCTCAGCACACTCACGTTTCCTGCTGTCTTAGAGACTCTAGAAAGAAGAGCATGCTTCTTGTTTAAACGCAGAGTGTGATAAATGGATGAGAACACTGCTGTGTGTTTCACTTCAGAAATGGAGTTAAATCCCAGGCTCTGAGTCTTCCTACAAGCAAGACTTCGTTTCAGGTAAGGGCAGTCAGTTTTCTGCTCAAACGAACTACATTGTTCACGAAGCTCACACGTTTCTCATCTTAACTGACAAGCATTGGATGTTAGAGGGTCAGTGCTTTGTATCAGTTTCAGAAGCAGATTTGGACTACATATTGTCCATATGTGTAGCAAACACCGATCTTTTGTTCTGGGCACACTCACGTTTCCTGCTGCCTTAGAGACTCTAGAAAGCAAGAGCGTGCTTCTCGCTCTAAAACAGAGTGTGATCCATGGATGAGACTATGCTGTGTGTTTCACTTCAGAAATGGAGTTAAATCCCATGCTCTGTGTCTCCCTACAAGCAAGACTTCGTTTCAGGTAAGGGCAGTCACTTTTCTGCTCAAAGGAACATCGTTCACGAAGCTCACACGTTTCTCATCTTAACTGACAATCATTGGATGTTAGAGGACCAGTGCTTTGTAACTGTTTCAGAAGCAGATTTGGACTACATATGGTCCATATGTATAGGAAACACCATTCTTTTGTCCTGGGCACACTCAGATTTCCTGCTGTATTAGAGACTCTAGAAAGCTAGAGTGTGCTTCTTGCTCTAAAGCAGAGTGTGATCCATGGATGAGAACTATGTTGTGTGTTTCCCTTCAGAAATGGACTTAAATCCCAGGCTCTGTGTCTTCCTACAAGCAAGACTTCGTTTCAGGTAAGAACAGTCACTTTTCTGCTCAAACGAACTACATCGTTCACTGAGCTCACACGTTTCTCATCTTAACAGACAAGCATTGGATGTTAGAGGACCAGTGCTTTGTATCAGTTTCAGAAGCAGAGTTGGACTATATAATGTCTGTGTGTGTAGGAAACACCGTTCTTTTGTTCTCAGCAAACTCTCGTTTCGTCCTGTCTTAGAGACTCTAGAAAGCAAGAGTGTGCTTCTTGTTCTAAAGCAGAGTGTGATCAATGGATGATTACACTGCTGTGTGTTTTACTTCAGAAATGGAGATAAATCCCAGGCTCTGAGTCTTCCTACAAGCAAGACTTCAATTCAGGTATGGGCAGTCACTTTTCTGCTCAAACGAACTACATCGTTCACGATGTTCACACGTTTCTCATCTTAACTGACAACCATTGGATGTTAGATGATCAGTACTTTGTATCAGTTGCAGAAGCAGATTTTGACTACATGTGGTCCATATGTGTAGAAAACACCGATCTTTTTTTCTGGGCACAATCAGATTTCCTGCTGTATTAGAGACTCTAGAAAGCAAGAGTGTGCTTCTCGCTCTAAAGCAGAGTGTGATCCATGGATGAGAACTATGCTGTGTGTTTCCCTTCATAAATGTACTTAAATCCTAGGCTCTGTGTCTTCCTACAAGCAAGACTTCGTTTTTGGTAAGGGCAGTCACTTTTCTGCTCAAAGGAACTACATCTTTCACGAAGCTCACACGTTTCTCATCTTAACAGACAAGCATTGGATGTTAGAGGACCAGTGCTTTGTATCAGTTTCAGCGCAGAGTTGGACTATATAATGTCTGTATGTGTAGGAAACACCGTTCTTTTGTTCTCAGCAAACTCTCGTTTCGTGCTGTCTTAGAGACTCTAGAAAGCAAGAGCGTGCTTCTCACTCTAAAGCAGAGTGTGATCCATGGATGAGAACTATGCTATGTGTTTTACTTCAGAAATGGAGTTAAATCCCAGGCTCTGAGTCTTCCTACAAGCAAGACTTCCATTCAGATAAAGGCAGTGACATTTCTGCTCAAACTAACTAGATCGTTCACGAAGCTCACACGTTTCTCATCTTAACTGACAAGCATTGGATGTTCGAGGTTCAGTGCTTTGTATCAGTTTCAGAAGCAGAGTTCGACTAGATATTGTCCTTATGTGTAGGAAACACCGTTCTTTTGTTCTCAGCAAACGCACATTTCCTGCTGTCTTAGAGATTCTAGAAAGAAGAGCATGCTTCTTGTTTAAACGCAGAGTGTGATAAATGGATGAGACTATGCTGTGTGTTTCACTTCAGAAATGGATTTAAATCCCAGGCTCTGAGTCTTCCTACAAGCAAGACTTCCATTCAGATAAAGGCAGTGACATTTCTGCTCAAACTAACTACATCGTTCACGAAGCTCACACGTTTCTCATCTTAACTGACAAGCATTGGATGATCGAGGATCAGTGCTTTGTATCATTTTCAGAAGAAGAGTTCGACTATATATGGTCCTTATGTGTAGGAAACACCGTTCTTTTGTTCTCACCAAACTCACGTTTCCTCCTGTCTTAAAGACTCTAGAAAGAAAAAGCATGCTTCTTGTTCTAAAGGAGAGTGTGATCAATGGATGAGAACACTTCTGTGTGTTTCACTTCAGAAATGGAGTTAAATCCCAGGCTCTGAGTCTTACTACAAGCAAGACTTCGTTTCAGGTAAGGGCAGTCAGTTTTCTCATTAAACGAACTACATCGTTCACGTTGCTCACACGTTTCTCATCTTAACTGACAAGCATTGGATGTTAGAGGACCAGTGCTTTGTATCAATTTCAGAAGAAGAGTTGGACTATATAATGTCCATATGTGTAGGAAACTCCATTCTTTTGTTCTCAGCACACTCACGTTTCCTGCTGTCTTAGAGACTCTAGAAAGCAAGAGCGTGCTTCTCGCTCTAAAGCAGAGTGTGATCCATGGATCAGAACTGTGCTGTGTGTTTCACTTCAGAAATGGAGTTAAATCCCAATCTCTGTATCTTCCTACAAGCAAGACTTCGTTTCAGGTAAGAGCAGTCACTTTTCTGCTCAAACGAACTACATCGTTCACTGAGCTCACACGTTTCTCATCTTAACAGACAAGCATTGGATGTTAGAGGACCAGTGCTTTGTATCAGTTTCAGAAGCAGAGTTGGACTATGTAATGTCTGTATGTGTAGGAAACACCGTTCTTTTGTTCTCAGCAAACTCTCGTTTCGTCCTTTCTTAGAGACTCTAGAAGCAAGAGTGTGCTTCTTGTTCTAAAGCAGAGTGTGATCAATGGATGATTACACTGCTGTGTGTTTTACTTCAGAAATGGAGATAAATCCCAGGCTCTGAGTCTTCCTACAAGCAAGACTTCAATTCAGGTATGGGCAGTCACTTTTCTGCTCAAACGAACTACATCGTTCACGATGCTCACACGTTTCTCATCTTAACTGACAACCATTGGATGTTAGATGGTCAGTACTTTGTATCAGTTTCAGAAGCAGATTTGGACTACATGTGGTCCATATGTGTAGAAAACATCGATCTTTTGTTCTGGGCACACTCAGATTTCCTGCTGTATTAGAGACTCTAGAAAGCAAGAGTGTGCTTCTCGCTCTAAAGCAGAGTGTGATCCATGGATGAGAACTATGCTATGTGTTTTACTTTAGAAATGGAGTTAAATCCCAGGCTCTGAGTCTTCCTACAAGCAAGAATTCCATTCAGATAAAGGCAGTGACATTTCTGGTCAAACGAACTACATCGTTCACAAAGCTCACACGTTTCTCATCTTAACTGGCAAGCATTGGATGTTAGAGGACCAGTGCTTTGTATCAGTTTCAGAAGCAGAGTTGGACTAGATATGGTCCCTATGTGTAGGAAACACCGTTCTTTTCTCCTGGACACACTCAGATTTCCTGCTGTATTAGAGACTCTAGAAAGCTAGAGTGTGCTTCTTGCTCTAAAGCAGAGTGTGATCCATGGATGAGAACTATGTTGTGTGTTTCCCTTCAGAAATGGACTTAAATCCCAGGCTCTGTGTCTTACTACAAGCAAGACTTCGTTTCAGGTAAGGGCAGTCACTTTTCAGTTCAAAGGAACTACATCATTCACAAAGCTCACACGTTTCTCATCTTAACTGACAAGCATTGGATGTTAGAGGACCAGTGCATTCTATCAGTTTCAGAAGCAGATTTGGAGTACATATAGTCCGTATGTGTAGGAAACACCATTCTTTTGTTCTGGGCACACTCACGTTTCCTGCTGTCTTAGAGACTCTAGAAAGCAAGAGTGTGCTTCTTGCTCTAAAGCAGAGTGTGATCCATGGATGAGAACTATGCTGTGTGTTTCACTTCAGAAATGGAGTTAAATCCCAGGCTCTGAGTCTTCCTACAAGCAAGACTTCGTTTCAGGTAAGGGCAGTCACTTTTCTGCTCAAACGAACTACATCGTTCATGAAGCTCACACGTTTCTCATCTTAACTGACAAGCATTGGATGTTAGAGGACCAGTGCTTTGTATCAGTTTCAGAAGAAGAGTTGGACTAGATATGGTCCGTATGTGTAGGAAACACCGTTCTTTTATTCTCAGCACACTCACGTTTCCTGCTGTGTTAGAGACTCTAGAAAGCAAGAGCATACTTCTCACTCTAAAGCAGAGTGTGATCCATGGATGAGAACTATGCTATGTGTTTTACTTCAGAAATGGAGTTAAATCCTAGGCTCTGAGTCTTCCTACAAGCAAGACTTCCATTCAGATAAAGGCAGTGACATTTCTGCTCAAACTAACTACATCGTTCACGAAGCTCACACGTTTCTCATCTTAACTGACAAGCATTGGATGTTCGAGGTTCAGTGCTTTGTATCAGTTTCAGAAGCAGAGTTCGACTAG
The DNA here is from genome assembly GCA_949786385.1 of Onychomys leucogaster. Lineage (NCBI taxonomy): Eukaryota > Metazoa > Chordata > Mammalia > Rodentia > Cricetidae > Onychomys > Onychomys leucogaster. Next base: position 72,059 of record CATKUP010000386.1, read on the forward strand.
ATATGGTCCTTATGTGTAGGAAACACTGTTCTTTTGTTCTCAGCAAACACACGTTTCCTGCTGTCTTAAAGACTCTAGAAAGCAAAAGCATGCTTCTTGTTCTAAAGCAGAGTGTGATCAATGGATGAGAACACTGCTGTGTGTTTCACTTCAGAAATGGAATTAAATCCCAGGCTCTGAGTCTTACTACAAGCAAGACTTCGTTTCAGGTAAGGGCAGTCAGTTTTCTCCTCAAACGAACTACATCGTTCACGTTGCTCACACGTTTCTCATCTTAAATGACAAGCATTGGATGTTAGAGGACCAGTGCTTTGTATCAATTTCAGAAGAAGAGTTGGACTATATAATGTCCAAATGTGTAGGAAACACCATTCTTTTGTTGTCAGCACACTCACGTTTCCTGCTGTCTTAGAGACTCTAGAAAGCAAGAGCGTGCTTCTCGCTCTAAAACAGAGTGTGATCCATGGATGAGACTATGCTGTGTGTTTCACTTCAGAAATGGAGTGAAATCCCATGCTCTGTGTCTCCCTACAAGCAAGACTTCGTTTCAGGTAAGTGCAGTCTCTTTTCTGCTCAAACGAACAACATCGTTCACGAAGCTCACACGTTTCTCATCTTAACTGACAAGCATTGGATGTTAGAGGACCAGTGCTTTGTATCAGTTTCAGAAGCAGAGTTGGACTAGATATGGACCCTATGTGTAGGAAACACCGTTCTTTTGTTCTCAGCACACTCACGTTTCCTGCTGTCTTTGAGAGTCTAGAAAGCAAGAGCGTGCTTCTTGTTCTAACGCAGAGTTTGATCTATGGATGAGAACCCTGCTGTGTGTTTCACTTCAGAAACGGAGTTAAATCCCAGGCTCTGAGTCTTCCTAAAAGCAAGACATCGTTTCAAGTAAGGGCAGTCAGTTTTGTGCTCAAACGAACTACATTGTTCACGAAGCTCACACGTTTCTCATCTTAACTGACAAACATTGGATGTTAGAGGGTCAGAGCTTAGTATCAGTTTCAGAAGCAGATTTGGACTACATATTGTCCATATGTGTAGGAAACACAGATCTTTTGTTCTGGGCACACTCACGTTTCCTGCTGCCTTAGAGACTCTAGAAAGCAAGAGCGTGCTTCTCGCTCTAAAACAGAGTTTGATCTATGGATGAGACTATGCTGTGTGTTTCACTTCAGAAATGGAGTTAAATCCCATGCTCTGTGTCTCCCTACAAGCAAGACTTCGTTTCACGTAAGTGCAGTCTCTTTTCTGAACAAAGGAACAACATCGTTCACGAAGCTCACACGTTTCTCATCTTAACTGACAAGCATTGGATGTTAGAGGACCAGTGCTTTGTATCAGTTTCAGAAGCAGAGTTGGACTAGATATGGTCCCTATGTGTAGGAAACACCGTTCTTTTGTTCTCAGCACACTCACGTTTCCTGCTGTCTTAGAGACTCTAGAAAGCAAGAGCGTGCTTCTTGTTCTAAAGCAGAGTGTGATCAATGGATGATTACACTGCTGTGTGTTTTACTTCAGAAATGGAGTTAAATCCCAGGCTCTGAGTCTTCCTACAAGCAAGAATTCCATTCAGGTAAGGGCAGTCACTTTTCTGCTCAAACTAACTAGATCGTTCACGAAGCTCACACGTTTCTTATCTCAACTGACAAGCATTGGATGTTAGAGGGTCAGTGCTTTGTATCAGTTTCAGAAGCAGATTTGGACTACATATGGTCCATATGTATAGGAAACACCGTTCTTTTGTCCTGGGCACACTCAGATTTCCTGCTGTATTAGAGACTCTAGAAAGTTAGAGTGTGCTTCTTGCTCTAAAGCAGAGTGTGATCCATGGATGAGAAGTATGTTGTGTGTTTCCCTTCAGAAATGGACTTAAATCCCAGGCTCTGTGTCTTACTACAAGCAAGACTTCGTTTCAGGTAAGGGCAGTCACTTTTCAGTTCAAAGGAACTACATCATTCACAAAGCTCACACGTTTCTCGCCTTAACTGACAAGCATTGGATGTTAGAGGACCAGTGCATTCTATCAGTTTCAGAAGCAGATTTGGACTACATATAGTCCGTATGTGTAGGAAACACCATTCTTTTGTTCTGGGCACACTCACGTTTCCTGCTGTCTTAGAGACTCTAGAAAGCAAGAGTATGCTTCTTGCTCTAAAGCAGAGTGTGATCCATGGATGAGAACTATGCTGTGTGTTTCACTTCAGAAATGGAGTTAAATCCCAGGCTCTGAGTCTTCCTACAAGAAAGACTTCGTTTCAGGTAAGGGCAGTCACTTTTCTGCTCAAACGAACTACATCGTTCATGAAGCTCACACGTTTCTCATCTTAACTGACAAGCATTGGATGTTAGAGGACCAGTGCTTTGTATCAGTTTCAGAAGAAGAGTTGGACTAGATATGGTCCGTATGTGTAGGAAACACCGTTCTTTTATTCTCAGCACACTCACGTTTCCTGCTGTGTTAGAGACTCTAGAAAGCAAGAGCGTACTTCTCACTCTAAAGCAGAGTGTGATCCATGGATGAGAACTATGCTATGTGTTTTACTTCAGAAATGGAGTTAAATCCCAGGCTCTGAGTCTTCCTACAAGCAAGACTTCGTTTCAGGTAAGGGCAGTCACTTTTCTCCTCAAACGAACTACATCGTTCACGTTGCTCACACGTTTCTCATCTTAACTGACAAGCACTGGATGTTAGAGGACCAGTGCTTTGCATCAATTTCAGAAGAAGAGTTGGACTATATAATGTCCATATGTGTAGGAAACACCATTCTTTTGTTCTCAGCACACTCACGTTTCCTGCTGTCTTAGAGACTCTAGAAAGCAAGAGCGTGCTTCTCGCTCTAAAACAGAGTGTGATCCATGGATGAGACTATGCTGTGTGTTTCACTTCAGAAATGGAGTTAAATCCCATGCTCTGTGTCTCCCTACAAGCAAGACTTCTTTTCAGGTAAGTGCAGTCTCTTTTCTGCTCAAAGGAACAACATCGTTCACGAAGCTCACACGTTTCTCATCTTAACTGACAAGCATTGGATTTTCGAGGTTCAGTGCTTTGTATCTTTTTCAGAAGCAGAGTTCGACTAGATATGGTCCTTATGTGTAGGAAACATCGTTCTTTTGTTCTCAGCAAACTCATGTTTCCTGCTGTCTTAAAGACTCTAGAAAGCAAAAGCATGCTTCTTGTTCTAAAGCAGAGTGTCATCAATGGATGAGAACACTGCTGTGTGTTTCACTTCAGAAATGGAGTTAAATCCCAGGCTCTGAGTCTTCCTACAAGCAAGACTTGGTTTCAGGTAAGGGCAGTCAGTTTTCTGCTCAAACGAACTACATCGTTCATGAAGCTCACACGTTTCTCATCTTAACTGACAAGCATTGGATGTTAGAGGACCAGTGCTTTGTATCAGTTTCAGAAGAAGAGTTGGACTAGATATGGTCCGTATGTTTAGGAAACACCGTTCTTTTATTCTCAGCACACTCACGTTTCCTGCTGTGTTAGAGACTCTAGAAAGCAAGAGCGTACTTCTCACTCTAAAGCAGAGTGTGATCCATGGATGAGAACTATGCTATGTGTTTTACTTCAGAAATGGAGTTAAATCCCAGGCTCTGAGTCTTCCTACAAGCAAGACTTCCATTCAGATAAAGGCAGTGACATTTCTGCTCAAACTAACTACATCGTTCACGAAGCTCACACGTTTCTCATCTTAACTGACAAGCATTGGATGTTAGAGGACCAGTGCTTTGTATCAATTTCAGAAGAAGTGTTGGACTATATAATGTCCATATGTGTAGGAAACACCATTCTTTTGTTCTCAGCACACTCACGTTTCCTGCTGTCTTAGAGACTCTAGAAAGCTAGAGTGTGCTTCTTGCTCTAAAGCAGAGTGTGATCCATGGATGAGAACTATGTTGTGTGTTTCCCTTCAGAAATGGACTTAAATCCCAGGCTCTCTGTCTTACTACAAGCAAGACTTCGTTTCAGGTAAGGGCAGTCACTTTTCAGTTGAAAGGAACTAAATCATTCACAAAGCTCACACGTTTCTCATCTTAACTGACAAGCATTGGATGTTAGAGGACCAGTGCATTCTATCAGTTTCAGAAGAAGATTTGGACTACATATAGTCCGTATGTGTAGGAAACACCATTCTTTTGTTCTGGGCACACTCACGTTTCCTGCTGTCTTAGAGACTCTAGAAAGCAAGAGTGTGCTTATTGCTTTAAAGCAGAGTGTGATCGATGGATGAGAACTATGCTGTGTGTTTCACTTCAGAAATGGAGTTAAATCCCAGGCTCTGAGTCTTCCTACAAGCAAGACTTCGTTTCAGGTAAGGGCAGTCACTTTTCTGCTCAAACGAACTACATCGTTCATGAAGCTCACACGTTTCTCATCTTAACAGACAAGCATTGGATGTTAGAGGACCAGTGCTTTGTATCAGTTTCAGAAGAAGAGTTGGACTCGATAGGGTCCGTATGTGTAGGAAACTCCGTTCTTTTATTCTCAGCACACTCATGTTTCCTGCTGTGTTAGAGACTCTAGAAAGCAAGAGCGTACTTCTCACTCTAAAGCAGAGTGTGATCCATGGATGAGAACTATGCTATGTGTTTTACTTCAGAAATGGAGTTAAATCCCAGGCTCTGAGTCTTCCTACAAGCAAGACTTCCATTCAGATAAAGGCAGTGACATTTCTGCTCAAAATAACTACATCGTTCACGAAGCTCACACGTTTCTCATCTTAACTGACAAGCATTGGATGTTCGAGGTTCAGTGCTTTGTATCAGTTTCAGAAGCAGAGTTCGACTAGATATGGTCCTTATGTGTAGGAAACACCGTTCTTTTGTTCTCAGCAAAATCACGTTTCCTGCTGTCTTAAAGACTCTAGAAAGCAAAAGCATGCTTCTTGTTCTAAAGCAGAGTGTCATCAATGGATGAGAACACTGCTTTGTGTTTCCTTCAGAAATGGAGTTAAATCCCAGGCTCTGAGTCTTCCTACAAGCAAGACTTCGTTTCAGGTAAGGGCAGTCAGTTTTCTGCTCAAACGAACTACATTGTTCACGTAGCTCACACGTTTCTCATCTTAACTGACAAGCATTGGATGTTAGAGGGTCAGTGCTTTGTATCAGTTTCAGAAGCAGATTTGGACTACATATTGTCCATATGTGTAGCAAACACCAATCTTTTGTTCTGGGCACACTCACGTTTCCTGCTGCCTTAGAGACTCTAGAAAGCAAGAGCGTGCTTCTCGCTCTAAAACAGAGTGTGATCCATGGATGAGACTATGCTGTGTGTTTCACTTCAGATATGGAGTTAAATCCCTGCCTCTGAGTCTTCCTACAAGCAAGAATTCCATTCAGGTAAGGGCAGTCACTTTTCTGCTCAAACTAACTACATCGTTCACGAAGCTCACACGTTTCTTATCTCAACTGACAAGCATTGGATGTTAGAGGGTCAGTGCTTTGTATCAGTTTCAGAAGCAGATTTGGACTACATATGGTCCATATGTATAGGAAACACCGTTCTTTTGTCCTGGGCACATTCTGATTTCCTGCTGTATTAGAGACTCTAGAAAGCTAGAGTGTGCTTCTTGCTCTAAAGCAGAGTGTGATCCATGGATGAGAACTATGTTGTGTGTTTCCCTTCAGAAATGGACTTAAATCCCAGGCTCTGAGTCTTCCTACAAGCAAGACTTCGTTTCTGGTAAGGGCAGTCCCTTTCCTCTCAAACGAACTACATCGTTCATGAAGCTCACACGTTTCTCATCTTAACTGACAAGTATTGGATGTTAGAGGACCAGTGCTTTGTATCAGTTTCAGAAGAAGAGTTGGACTAGATATGGTCCGTATGTGTAGGAAACACCGTTCTTTTATTCTCAGCACACTCACGTTTCCTGCTGTGTTAGAGACTCTAGAAAGCAAGAGCGTACTTCAAACTCTAAAGCAGAGTGTGATCCATGGATGAGAACTATGCTATGTGTTTTACTTCAGAAATGGAGTTAAATCCCAGGCTCTGAGTCTTCCTACAAGCAAGACTTCCATTCAGATAAAGGCAGTGACATTTCTGCTCAAACTAACTACATCGTTCACGAAGCTCACACGTTTCTCATCTTAACTGACAAGCATTGGATGTTAGAGGACCAGTGCTTTGTATCAGTTTCAGAAGCAGAGTTGGACTAGATATGGTCCCTATGTGTAGGAAACACCGTTCTTTTGTTCTCAGCACACTCACGTTTCCTGCTGTCTTTGAGAGTCTAGAAAGCAAGAGCGTGCTTCTTGTTCTAAAGCAGAGTGTGATCAATGGATGATTACACTGCTGTGTGTTTTACTTCAGAAATGGAGTTAAATCCCAGGCTCTGAGTCTTCCTACAAGCAAGAATTCCATTCAGGTAAGGGCAGTCACTTTTCTGCTCAAACTAACTACATCGTTCACGAAGCTCACACGTTTCTTATCTCAACTGACAAGCATTGGATGTTAGAGGGTCAGTGCTTTGTATCAGTTTCAGAAGCAGATTTGGACTACATATGGTCCATATGTATAGGAAACACCGTTCTTTTGTCCTGGGCACACTCAGATTTCCTGCTGTATTAGAGACTCTAGAAAGTTAGAGTGTGCTTCTTGCTCTAAAGCAGAGTGTGATCCATGGATGAGAACTATGTTGTGTGTTTCCCTTCAGAAATGGACTTAAATCCCAGGCTCTGTGTCTTACTACAAGCAAGACTTCGTTTCAGGTAAGGGCAGTCCCTTTTCAGTTCAAAGGAACTACATCATTCACAAAGCTCACACGTTTCTCATCTTAACTGACAAGCATTGGATGTTAGAGGACCAGTGCATTCTGTCAGTTTCAGAAGCAGATTTGGACTACATATAGTCCGTATGTGTAGGAAACACCATTCTTTTGTTCTGGGCACACTCACGTTTCCTGCTGTCTTAGAGACTCTAGAAAGCAAGAGTATGCTTCTTGCTCTAAAGCAGAGTGTGATCCATGGATGAGAACTATGCTGTGTGTTTCACTTCAGAAATGGAGTTAAATCCCAGGCTCTGAGTCTTCCTACAAGCAAGACTTCGTTTCAGGTAAGGGCAGTCACTTTTCTGCTCAAACGAACTACATCGTTCATGAAGCTCACACGTTTCTCATCTTAACTGACAAGCATTGGATGTTAGAGGACCAGTGCTTTGTATCAGTTTCAGAAGAAGAGTTGGACTAGATATGGTCCGTATGTGTAGGAAACACCGTTCTTTTATTCTCAGCACACTCACGTTTCCTGCTCTGTTAGAGACTCTAGAAAGCAAGAGCGTACTTCTCACTCTAAAGCAGAGTGTGATCCATGGATGAGAACTATGCTATGTGTTTTACTTCAGAAATGGAGTTAAATCCTAGGCTCTGAGTCTTCCTACAAGCAAGACTTCCATTCAGATAAAGGCAGTGACATTTCTGCTCAAACTAACTACATCGTTCACGAAGCTCACACGTTTCTCATCTTAACTGACAAGCATTGGATGTTCGAGGTTCAGTGCTTTGTATCTTTTTCAGAAGCAGAGTTCGACTAGATATGGTCCTTATGTGTAGGAAACATCGTTCTTTTGTTCTCAGCAAACTCATGTTTCCTGCTGTCTTAAAGACTCTAGAAAGCAAAAGCATGCTTCTTGTTCTAAAGCAGACTGTCATCAATGGATGAGAACACTGCTGTGTGTTTCACTTCAGAAATGGAGTTAAATCCCAGGCTCTGAGTCTTCCTACAAGCAAGACTTGGTTTCAGGTAAGGGCAGTCAGTTTTCTGCTCAAACGAACTACATCGTTCATGAAGCTCACACGTTTCTCATCTTAACTGACAAGCATTGGATGTTAGAGGACCAGGGCTTTGTATCAGTTTCAGAAGAAGAGTTGGACTAGATATGGTCCGTATGTTTAGGAAACACCGTTCTTTTATTCTCAGCACACTCACGTTTCCTGCTGTGTTAGAGACTCTAGAAAGCAAGAGCGTACTTCTCACTCTAAAGCAGAGTGTGATCCATGGATGAGAACTATGCTATGTGTTTTACTTCAGAAATGGAGTTAAATCCCAGGCTCTGAGTCTTCCTACAAGCAAGACTTCCATTCAGATAAAGGCAGTGACATTTCTGCTCAAACTAACTACATCGTTCACGAAGCTCACACGTTTCTCATCTTAACTGACAAGCATTGGATGTTAGAGGACCAGTGCTTTGTATCAGTTTCAGAAGCAGAGTTGGACTAGATATGGTCCCAATGTGTAGGAAACACCGTTCTTTTGTTCTCAGCACACTCACGTTTCCTGCTGTCTTTGAGAGTCTAGAAAGCAAGAGCGTGCTTCTTGTTCTAACGCAGAGTTTGATCTATGGATGAGAACCCTGCTGTGTGTTTCACTTCAGAAATGGAGTTAAATCCCAGGCTCGGAGTCTTCCTACAAGCAAGACTTCGTTTCAAGTAAGGGCAGTCAGTTTTCTGCTCAAACGAACTACATTGTTCACGAAGCTCACACGTTTCTCATCTTAACTGACAAACATTGGATGTTAGAGGTTCAGAGCTTTGTATCAGTTTCAGAAGCAGATTTGGACTACATATTGTCCATATGTGTAGGAAACACCGATCTTTTGTTCTGGGCACACTCACGTTTCCTGCTGCCTTAGAGACTCTAGAAAGCAAGAGTGTGCTTCTCGCTCTAAAACAGAGTGTGATCCATGGATGAGACTATGCTGTGTGTTTCACTTCAGAAATGGAGTTAAATCCCATGCTCTGTGTCTCCCTACAAGCAAGACTTCGTTTCACGTAAGTGCAGTCTCTTTTCTGCTCAAAGGAACAACATCGTTCACGAAGCTCACACGTTTCTCATCTTAACTGACAAGCATTGGATGTTAGAGGACCAGTGCTTTGTATCAGTTTCAGAGGCAGAGTTGGACTAGATATGGTCCCTATGTGTAGGAAACACCGTTCTTTTGTTCTCAGCACACTCACGTTTCCTGCTGTCTTTGAGAGTCTAGAAAGCAAGAGCGTGCTTCTTTGTTCTAAAGCAGAGTGTGATCAATGGATGATTACACTGCTGTGTGTTTTACTTCAGAAATGGAGTTAAATCCCAGGCTCTGAGTCTTCCTACAAGCAAGAATTCCATTCAGGTAAGGGCAGTCACTTTTCTGCTCAAACTAACTACATCGTTCACGAAGCTCACACGTTTCTTATCTCAACTGACAAGCATTGGATGTTAGAGGGTCAGTGCTTTGTATCAGTTTCAGAAGCAGATTTGGACTACATATGGTCCATATGTATAGGAAACACCATTCTTTTGTCCTGGGCACACTCAGATTTCCTGCTGTATTAGAGAGTCTAGAAAGCTAGAGTGTGCTTCTTGCTCTAGAGCAGAGTGTGATCCATGGATGAGAACTATGCTCTGTGTTTCCCTTCAGAAATGGACTTAAATCCCAGGCTCTGTGTCTTACTACAAGCAAGACTTCGTTTCCGGTAAGGGCAGTCTCTTTTCAGTTCAATGGAACTACATCATTCACAAAGCTCACACGTTTCTCATCTTAACTGACAAGCATTGGATGTTAGAGGACCAGTGCATTGTGTCAGTTTCAGAAGAAGATTTGGACTACATATAGTCCGTATGTGTAGGAAACACCGTTCTTTTGTTCTGGGCACACTCAGATTTCCTGCTGTATTAGATACTCTAGAAAGCAAGAGCGTGCTTCTTGCTCTAAAGCAGAGTGTGATCCATGGATGAGAACTATGCTGTGTGTTTCCCTTCAGAAATTGACTTAAATCCCAGGCTCTGTGTCTTACTACAAGCAAGACTTCGTTTCAGGTAAGGGCAGTCACTTTTCTGCTCAAATGAACTACATCATTCACGAAGCTCACACGTTTCTCATCTTAATTGACAAGCATTGGATGGTAGAGGACCAGTGCTTTGTATCAGTTTCAGAAGAAGAGTTGGACTAGATATGGTCCATATGTGTAGGAAACACCGTTCTTTTGTTCTGGGCACACTCAGATTTCCTGCTGTCTTAGAGAATCTAGAAAGCAATAGCGTGCTTCTTGATCTAAAGCAGAGTGTGATCAATGGATGAGACAATGCTGTGTGTTTCCCTTCAGAAATGGAGTTTAATCCCAGGCTCTGTGTCTTCCTACAGGCAAGACTCCGTTTCAGGTAAGGGCAGTCACTTTTCAGTCCAAAGGAACTACATCATTCACAAAGCTCACACGTTTCTCATCTTAACTGACAAGCACTGGATGTTAGAGGTCCAGTGCATTCTATCAGTTTCAGAAGAAGATTTGGACTACATATAGTCCGTATGTGTAGGAAAGACCGTTCTTTTGTTCCGGGCACACTCAGATTTCCTGCTGTATTAGAGACTCTACAAAGCAAGGGTGTGCTTCTCGCTCTAAAGCAGAGTGTGATCCATGGATGAGAACTATGCTGTGTGCTTGACTTCAGAAATGGAGTTAAATCCCAGGCTCTGAGTCTTCCTACAGGCAAGACTTCGTTTCAGGTAAGGGCAGTCACTTTTCGCTCAAACGAACTACATCATTCATGAAGCTCACACGTTTCTCATCTTAACTGACAAGCAATGGATGTTAGATGATCAGTGCTTTGTATCAGTTTCAGAAGCAGATTTGGACTACATATGGTCCATATGTGTAGGAAACACCGTTCTTTTGTTCTGGGCACAATCAGATTTCCTGCTGTATTAGATACTCTAGAAAGCAAGAGCGTGCTTCTTGCTCTAAAGCAGAGTGTGATCCATGGATGAGAACTATGCTGTGTGTTTCCCTTCAGAAATTGACTTAAATCCCAGGCTCTGTGTCTTACTACAAGCAAGACTTCGTTTCAGGTAAGGGCAGTCACTTTTCTGCTCAAATGAACTACATCATTCACGAAGCTCACACGTTTCTCATCTTAATTGACAAGCATTGGATGGTAGAGGACCAGTGCTTTGTATCAGTTTCAGAAGAAGAGTTGGACTAGATATGGTCCATATGTGTAGGAAACACCGTTCTTTTGTTCTGGGCACACTCAGATTTCCTGCTGTATTAGATACTCTAGAAAGCAAGAGCGTGCTTCTTGCTCTAAAGCAGAGTGTGATCCATGGATGAGAACTATGCTGTGTGTTTCCCTTCAGAAATTGACTTAAATCCCAGGCTCTGTGTCTTACTACAAGCAAGACTTCGTTTCAGGTAAGGGCAGTCACTTTTCTGCTCAAATGAACTACATCATTCACGAAGCTCACACGTTTCTCATCTTAATTGACAAGCATTGGATGGTAGAGGACCAGTGCTTTGTATCAGTATCAGAAGAAGAGTTGGACTAGATATGGTCCATATGTGTAGGAAACACCGTTCTTTTGTTCTGGGCACACTCAGATTTCCTGCTGTCTTAGAGAATCTAGAAAGCAATAGCGTGCTTCTTGATCTAAAGCAGAGTGTGATCAATGGATGAGAGAATGCTGTGTGTTTCCCTTCAGAAATGGAGTTAAATCCCAGGCTCTGTGTCTTCCTACAGGCAAGACTCCGTTTCAGGTAAGGGCAGTCACTTTTCAGTCCAAAGGAACTACATCATTCACAAAGCTCACACGTTTCTCATCTTAACTGACAAGCACTGGATGTTAGAGGTCCAGTGCATTCTATCAGTTTCAGAAGAAGATTTGGACTACATATAGTCCGTATGTGTAGGAAAGACCGTTCTTTTGTTCCGGGCACACTCAGATTTCCTGCTGTATTAGAGACTCTACAAAGCAAGGGTGTGCTTCTCGCTCTAAAGCAGAGTGTGATCCATGGATGAGAACTATGCTGTGTGCTTGACTTCAGAAATGGAGTTAAATCCCAGGCTCTGAGTCTTCCTACAGGCAAGACTTCGTTTCAGGTAAGGGCAGTCACTTTTCGCTCAAACGAACTACATCATTCATGAAGCTCACACGTTTCTCATCTTAATTGACAAGCATTGGATGGTAGAGGACCAGTGCTTTGTATCAGTTTCAGAAGAAGAGTTGGACTAGATATGGTCCATATGTGTAGGAAACACCGTTCTTTTGTTCTGGGCACACTCAGATTTCCTGCTGTCTTAGAGAATCTAGAAAGCAATAGCGTGCTTCTTGTTCTAAAGCAGAGTGTGATCAATGGATGAGACAATGCTGTGTGTTTCCCTTCAGAAATGGAGTTAAATCCCAGGCTCTGTGTCTTCCTACAGGCAAGACTCCGTTTCAGGTAAGGGCAGTCACTTTTCAGTCCAAAGGAACTACATCATTCACAAAGCTCACACGTTTCTCATCTTAACTGACAAGCACTGGATGTTAGAGGTCCAGTGCATTCTATCAGTTTCAGAAGAAGATTTGGACTACATATAGTCCGTATGTGTAGGAAACACCGTTCTTTTGTTCTGGGCACACTCAGATTTCCTGCTGTCTTAGAGAGTCTAGAAAGCAAGAGTGTGCTTCTTGCTCTAAAGCGGAGTGTGATCCATGGATGAGAACTATGCTGTGTGCTTGACTTCAGAAATGGAGTTAAATCCCAGGCTCTGAGTCTTCCTACAGGCAAGACTTCATTTCAGGTAAGGGCAGTCACTTTTCTGCTCAAACGAACTACATCGTTCATGAAGCTCACGCGTCTCTCATCTTAACTGACAAGCAATGGATGTTAGATGGTCAGTGCTTTTTATCAGTTTCAAAAGCAGATTTGGACTACATATGGTCCATAAGTGTAGGAAGGACCGTTCTTTTGTTCCGGGAACACTCAGATTTCCTGCGGTATTAGAGACTCTACAAAGCAAGGGTGTGCTTCTCGCTCTAAAGCAGAGTGTGATCCATGGATGAGAACTATGCTGTGTATTTCCCTTCAGAAATGGAGTTAAATCGCAGACTCTGTGTCTTCCTACAGGCAAGACTTCATTTCAGGTAAGGACAGTCACTTTTCTGCTCAAAGGAACTACATCGTTCACGAACCTCACACGTTTCTCATCTTAAATGACAAGCATTGGATGTTAGAGGACCAGTGCATTGTATCAGTTTCAGAAGCAGAGTTGGACTAGATATGGTCTGTATGTGTAGGAAACACCGTTCTTTTGTTCTGGGCACAATCAGATTTCCTGCTGTATTAGATACTCTAGAAAGCAAGAGCATGCTTCTTTCTCTAAAGCAGAGTGTGATCCATGGATGAGAACTATGCTGTGTGTTTCCCTTCACAAATGGAGTTAAATCCCAGGCTCTGTGTCTTCCTACAAGCAAGACTTCGTTTCAGTTAAGGGCAGTCACTTTTCAGCTCAAGCGAACTACATCGTTCACTGAGCTCACACATTTCTCATCTTAACAGACAAGCATTGGATGGTAGAGGACCAGTGCTTTCTATCAGTTTCAGAAGCAGAGTTGGACTAGATATGGTCCGTATGTGTAGGAAACACCGTTCTTTTGTTCCTGGCACAATCAGATTTCCTGCTGTATTAGATACTCTAGAAAGCAAGAGCGTGCTTCTTGCTCTAAAGCAGAGTGTGATCCATGGATGAGAACTATGCTGTGTGTTTCCCTTCAGAAATGGAGTTAAATCCCAGGCTCTGTGTCTTCCTACAAGCAAGACTTCGTTTCAGGTAAGGGCAGTCACTTTTCAGCTCAAGCGAACTACATCGTTCACTGAGCTCACACATTTCTCATCTTAACAGACAAGCATTGGATGGTAGAGGACCAGTGCTTTGTATAAGTTTCAGAAGCAGAGTTGGACTAGATATGGTCCGTATGTGTAGGAAACACCGTTCTTTTGTTCTCAGCACACTCACGTTTCCTGCTGTCTTAGAGACTCTAGAAAGCAAGAGCGTGCTTCTTGTTCTAATACAGAGTGTGATCCATGGATGAGATAATGCTGTGTGTTTCACTTCAGAATTGGAGTTAAATCCCAGGCTCTGAGTCTCCCTACAAGCAAGACTTCGTTTCAGGTAAGGGCAGTCACTTTTCTGCTCAAAGGAACTACATCGTTCACGAAGCTCACACGTTTCTCATCTTAACTGACAAGCATTGGATATTAGAGGACCAGTGCATTGTATCAGTTTCAGAAGAAGATTAGGACTACATATAGTCCGTATGTGTAGCAAACACCGTTCTATTGTTCTGGGCACAGTCAGATTTCCTGCTGTATTCGAGACTCTATTAAGCAAGAGTGTGCTTCTTGCTCTAAAGCAGAGTGTGATCCATGGATGAGAACTATGCTGTGTGTTTCCCTTCAGAAATGGAGTTAAATCCCAGGCTCTGTATCTTCCTACAGGCAAGACTTCGTTTCAGGTAAGGGCAGTCACTTTTCTGCTCAAACTAACTACATCGTTCACGAAGCTCACACATTTCTCATCTTAACTGACAAGCATTGGATGTTAGACTGTCAGTGCTTTGTATCAGTTTCAGAAGCAGATTTGGACTACATATGGTCCATATATGTAGGAAACACCGTTCTTTTGTTCTGGGCACACTCAGATTTCCTGCTGTATTAGAGAGTCTCAAAAGCTAGAGTGTGCTTCGCGCTCTAAAGCAGAGTGTGATCCATGGATGAGAACTATGCTGTGTGCTTGACTTCAGAAATGGAGTTAAATCCCAGGCTCTGAGTCTTCCTACAGGCAAGACTTCGTTTCAGGTAAGGGCAGTCACTTTTCGCTCAAACGAACTACATCATTCATGAAGCTCACACGTTTCTCATCTTAACTGACAAGCATTGGATGTTAGAGGACCAGTGCATTGTATCAGTTTCAGAAGCAGAGTTGGACTAGATATGGTCCGTATGTGTAGGAAACACCGTTCTTTTGTTCTGGGCACAATCAGATTTCATGCTGTATTAGATACTCTAGAAAGCAAGAGCCTGCTTCTTGCATTTAAGCAGAGTGTGATTCATGGATGAGAACTATGCTGTGTGTTTCCCTTCAGAAATGGAGTTAAATCCCAGTCTCTGTGTCTTCCTACAGGCAAGACTTCGTTTCAGGTAAGGGCAGTCACTTTTCTGCACAAACTAACTACATCATTCACGAAGCTCACACAGTTCTCATCTTAACTGACAAGCATTGGATGTTAGAGGGTCAGTGCTTTGTATCAGTTTCAGAGGCAGATTTGGACTACATATGGTCCATATGTGTAGGAAACACCGTTCTTTTGTTCTGGGCACACTCAGATTTCCTGCTGTATTAGAGAGTCTAGAAAGCTAGAGTGTGCTTTTCGCTCTAAAGCAGAGTGTGATCCATGGATGAGTACTATGCTGTGTGTTTCCCTTCAGAAATGGATTTAAATCCCAGGCTCTGTTTCTTACTACAAGCAAGACTTCGTTTCAGGTAAGGGCAGTCACTTTTCAGTTCAAAGGAACTACATCATTCACGAAGCTCACACGTTTCTCATCTTAAGTGACAAGCATTGCATCTTAGAGGACCAGTGCTTTGTATCAGTTTCAGAAGAAGAGTTGGACTAGATATGGTCCATATGTGTAGGAAACACCGTTCTTTTGTTGTGGGCACACTCAGATTTCCTGCTGTATTAGAAATTCTAGAAAGCAAGAGTGTGCTTCTCGCTCTAAAGCAGAGTGTGATCAATGGATGATTACACTGCTGTGTGTTTTACTTCAGAAATGGAGTTAAATCCCAGGCTCTGAGTCTTCCTACAAGCAAGACTTAAATTCAGGTAAGGGCAGTCACTTTTCTGCTCAAACTAACTACATCGTTCACGAAGCTCACACATTTCTCATCTTAACTGACAAGCATTGGATGTTAGAGGACCAGTGCATTGTGTCAGTTTCAGAAGAAGATTTGGACTACATATAGTCCGTATGTGTAGGAAACACCGTTCTTTTGTTCTGGGCACAATCAGATTTCATGCTGTATTAGATACTCTAGAAAGCAAGAGCGTGCTTCTTGCTCTAAAGCAGAGTGTGATCCATGGATGAGAACTATGCTGTGTGTTTCACTTCAGAAACTGACTTAAATCCCAGGCTCTGTGTCTTACTACAAGCAAGACTTCGTTTCAGGTAAGGGCAGTCACCTTTCTGCTCAAATGAACTACATCATTCACAAAGCTCACACGTTTCTCATCTTAATTGACAAGCATTGGATGGTAGAGGACCAGTGCTTTGTATCAGTTTCAGAAGCAGATTTGGACTACATATAGTCCATATGTGTAGGAAAGACCGTTCTTTTGTTCCGGGCACACTCAGATTTCCTGCTGTATTAGAGACTCTACAAAGCAAGAGTGTGCTTCTCGCTCTAAAGCAGAGTGTGATCCATGGATGAGAACTATGCTGTGTGTTTCCCTTCAGAAATGGAGTTAAATCGCAGACTCTGTGTCTTCCTACAGGCAAGACTTCGTTTCAGGTAAGGGCAGTCACTTTTCTGCTCAAAGGAACTACGTTGTTCACGAACCTCACACGTTTCTCATCTTAACTGACAAGCATTGGATGTTAGAGGACCAGTGCATTGTATCAGTTTCAGAAGCAGAGTTGGACTAGATATGGTCCTTATGTGTAGGAAACACCGTTCTTTTGTTCTGGGCACAACAGATTTCCTGCTGTATTAGATACTCTAGAAAGCAAGAGCGTGCTTCTTGCTCTAAAGCAGAGTGTGATTCATGGATGAGAACTATGCTGTGTGTTTCCCTTCAGAAATGGAGTTAAATCCCAGTCTCTGTGTCTTCCTACAGGCAAGACTTCGTTTCAGGTAAGGGCAGTCACTTTTCTGCACAAACTAACTACATCATTCACGAAGCTCACACATTTCTCATCTTAACTGACAAGCATTGGATGTTAGAGGGTCAGTGCTTTGTATCAGTTTCAGAGGCAGATTTGGACTACATATGGTCCATATGTGTAGGAAACACCGTTCTTTTGTTCTGGGCACACTCAGATTTCCTGCTGTATTAGAGAGTCTAGAAAGCTAGAGTGTGCTTCTCGCTCTAAAGCAGAGTGTGATCCATGGATGAGTACTATGCTGTGTGTTTCCCTTCAGAAATGGATTTAAATCCCAGGCTCTGTTTCTTACTACAAGCAAGACTTCGTTTCAGGTAAGGGCAGTCACTTTTCAGTTCAAAGGAACTACATCATTCACGAAGCTCACACGTTTCTCATCTTAATTGACAAGCATTGCATGTTAGAGGACCAGTGCTTTGTATCAGTTTCAGAAGAAGAGTTGGACTAGATATGGTCCATATGTGTAGGAAACACCGTTCTTTTGTTCTGGGCACACTCAGATTTCCTGCTGTATTAGAAATTCTAGAAAGCAAGAGTGTGCTTCTCGCTCTAAAGCAGAGTGTGTTCAATGGATGATTACACTGCTGTGTGTTTTACTTCAGAAATGGAGTTAAATCCCAGGCTCTGAGTCTTCCTACAAGCAAGACTTAAATTCAGGTAAGGGCAGTCACTTTTCTGCTCAAACTAACTACATCGTTCACGAAGCTCACACATTTCTCATCTTAACTGACAAGCATTGGATGTTAGAGGACCAGTGCATTGTGTCAGTTTCAGAAGAAGATTTGGACTACATATAGTCCGTATGTGTAGGAAACACCGTTCTTTTGTTCTGGGCACAATCAGATTTCATGCTGTATTAGATACTCTAGAAAGCAAGAGCGTGCTTCTTGCTCTAAAGCAGAGTGTGATCCATGGATGAGAACTATGGTGTGTGTTTCACTTCAGAAACTGACTTAAATCCCAGGCTCTGTGTCTTACTACAAGCAAGACTTCGTTTCAGGTAAGGGCAGTCACCTTTCTGCTCAAATGAACTACATCATACACGAAGCTCACACGTTTCTCATCTTAATTGACAAGCATTGGATGGTAGAGGACCAGTGCTTTGTATCAGTTTCAGAAGCAGATTTGGACTACATATAGTCCATATGTGTAGGAAAGACCGTTCTTTTGTTCCGGGCACACTCAGATTTCCTGCTGTATTAGAGACTCTACAAAGCAAGAGTGTGCTTCTCGCTCTAAAGCAGAGTGTGATCCATGGATGAGAACTATGCTGTGTGTTTCCCTTCAGAAATGGAGTTAAATCGCAGACTCTGTGTCTTCCTACAGGCAAGACTTCGTTTCAGGTAAGGGCAGTCACTTTTCTGCTCAAAGGAACTACATCGTTCACGAACCTCACACGTTTCTCATCTTAACTGACAAGCATTGGATGTTAGAGGACCAGTGCATTGTATCAGTTTCAGAAGCAGAGTTGGACTAGATATGGTCCGTATGTGTAGGAAACACCGTTCTTTTGTTCTGGGCACAATCAGATTTCCTGCTGTATTAGATACTCTAGAAAGCAAGAGCGTGCTTCTTGCTCTAAAGCAGAGTGTGATTCATGGATGAGAACTATGCTGTGTGTTTCCCTTCAGAAATGGAGTTAAATCCCAGTCTCTGTGTCTTCCTACAGGCAAGACTTCGTTTCAGGTAAGGGCAGTCACTTTTCTGCACAAACTAACTACATCATTCACGAAGCTCACACATTTCTCATCTTAACTGACAAGCATTGGATGTTAGAGGGTCAGTGCTTTGTATCAGTTTCAGAGGCAGATTTGGACTACATATGGTCCATATGTGTAGGAAATACCGTTCTTTTGTTCTGGGCACACTCAGATTTCCTGCTGTATTAGAAATTCTAGAAAGCAAGAGTGTGCTTCTCGCTCTAAAGCAGAGTGTGATCAATGGATGATTACACTGCTGTGTGTTTTACTTCAGAAATGGAGTTAAATCCCAGGCTCTGAGTCTTCCTACAAGCAAGACTTAAATTCAGGTAAGGGCAGTCACTTTTCTGCTCAAACTAACTACATCGTTCACGAAGCTCACACATTTCTCATCTTAACTGACAAGCATTGGATGTTAGAGGTCCAGTGCATTGTGTCAGTTTCAGAAGAAGATTTGGACTACATATAGTCCGTATGTGTAGGAAACACCGTTCTTTTGTTCTGGGCACAATCAGATTTCATGCTGTATTAGATACTCTAGAAAGCAAGAGCGTGCTTCTTGCTCTAAAGCAGAGTGTGATCCATGGATGAGAACTATGCTGTGTGTTTCACTTCAGAAACTGACTTAAATCCCAGGCTCTGTGTCTTACTACAAGCAAGACTTCGTTTCAGGTAAGGGCAGTCACCTTTCTGCTCAAATGAACTACATCATTCACGAAGCTCACACGTTTCTCATCTTAATTGACAAGCATTGGATGGTAGAGGACCAGTGCTTTGTATCAGTTTCAGAAGAAGAGTTGGACTAGATATGGTCCATATGTGTAGGAAACACCGTTCTTTTGTTCCTGGCACACTCAGATTTCCTGCTGTCTCAGAGAATCTAGAACGCAATAGCGTGCTTATTGTTCTAAAGCAGAGTGTGATCAATGGATGCGACAATGCTGTGTGTTTCACTTCAGAAAGGGAGTTAAATCCCAGGCTCTGTGTCTTCCTACAGGCAAGACTTCGTTTCAGGTAAGGGCAGTCACTTTTCAGTTCAAAGGAACTACATCATTCACAAAGCTCACACGTTTCTCATCTTAACTGACAAGCACTGGATGTTAGAGGACCAGTGCATTCTATCAGTTTCAGAAGAAGATTTGGACTACATATAGTCTGTATGTGTAGGAAACACCGTTCTTTTGTTCTGGGCACACTCAGATTTCCTGCTGTATTAGATACTCTAGAAAGCAAGAGCGTGCTTCTTGCTCTAAAGTAGAGTGTGATCCATGGATGAGAACTATGCTGGGTGTTTCACTTCAGAAATTGACTTAAATCCCAGGCTCTGTGTCTTACTACAAGCAAGACTTCGTTTCAGGTAAGGGCAGTCACTTTTCTGCTCAAAGGAACTACTTCGTTCACGAACCTCAAACGTTTCTCATCTTAACTGACAAGCATTGGATGTTAGAGGACCAGTGCATTGTATCAGTTTCAGAAGCAGAGTTGGACTAGATATGGTCCGTATGTGTAGGAAACACCGTTCTTTTGTTCTGGGCACAACAGATTTCCTGCTGTATTAGATAATCTAGAAAGCAAGAGCGTGCTTCTTGCTCTAAAGCAGAGTGTGATTCCTGGATGAGAACTATGCTGTGTGTTTCCCTTCAGAAATGGAGTTAAATCCCAGTCTCTGTGTCTTCCTACAGGCAAGACTTCGTTTCAGGTAAGGGCAGTCACTTTTCTGCACAAAATAACTACATCATTCACGAAGCTCACACATTTCTCATCTTAACTGACAAGCATTGGATGTTAGAGGGTCAGTGCTTTCTATCAGTTTCAGAGGCAGATTTGGACTACATATGGTCCATATGTGTAGGAAACACCGTTCTTTTGTTCTGGGCACACTCAGATTTCCTGCTGTATTAGAGAATCTAGAAAGCTAGAGTGTGCTTCTCGCTCTAAAGCAGAGTGTGATCCATGGATGAGTACTATGCTGTGTGTTTTCCTTCAGAAATGGATTTAAATCCCAGGCTCTGTGTCTTACTACAAGCAAGACTTCGTTTCAGGTAAGGGCAGTCACTTTTCAGTTCAAAGGAACTACATCATTCACGAAGCTCACACGTTTCTCATCTTAATTGACAAGCATTGCATGTTAGAGGACCAGTGCTTTGTATCAGTTTCAGAAGAAGAGTTGGACTAGATATGGTCCATATGTGTAGGAAACACCGTTCTTTTGTTCTGGGCACACTCAGATTTCCTGCTGTATTAGAAATTCTAGAAAGCAAGAGTGTGCTTCTCGCTCTAAAGCAGAGTGTGATCAATGGATGATTACACTGCTGTGTGTTTTACTTCAGAAATGGAGTTAAATCCCAGGCTCTGAGTCTTCCTACAAGCAAGACTTAAATTCAGGTAAGGGCAGTCACTTTTCTGCTCAAACTAACTACATCGTTCACGAAGCTCACACATTTCTCATCTTAACTGACAAGCATTGGATGTTAGAGGACCAGTGCATTGTGTCAGTTTCAGAAGAAGATTTGGACTACATTTAGTCCGTATGTGTAGGAAACACCGTTCTTTTGTTTTGGGCACAATCAGATTTCATGCTGTCTTAGAGACTCTAGAAAGCAAGAGCGTGCTTCTCGCTCTAAAGCAGAGTGTGATCAATGGATGATTACACTGCTGTGTGTTTTACTTCAGAAATGGAGTTACATCCCAAGCTCTGAGTCTTCCTACAAGCAAGACTTAAATTCAGGTAAGGGCAGTCACTTTTCTGCTCAAACTAACTACATCGTTCACGAAGCTCACACATTTCTCATCCTAACTGACAAGCATTGGATGTTAGAGGACCAGTGCCTTGTGTCAGTTTCAGAAGCAGATTTGGACTACATATAGTCCGTATGTGTAGGAAACACCGTTCTTTTGTTCTGGGCACAATCAGATTTCCTGCTGTATTAGATACTCTAGAAAGCAAGAGCATGCTTCTTGCTCTAAAGCAGAGTGTGATCCATGGATGAGAACTATGCTGTGTGTTTCACTTCAGAAACTGACTTAAATCCCAGGCTCTGTGTCTTACTACAAGCAAGACTTCGTTTCAGGTAAGGGCAGTCACCTTTCTGCTCAAATGAACTACATCATTCACAAAGCTCACACGTTTCTCATCTTAATTGACAAGCATTGGATGGTAGAGGACCAGTGCTTTGTATCAGTTTCAGAAGAAGAGTTGGACTAGATATGGTCCATATGTGTAGGAAACACCGTTCTTTTGTTCTGGGCACACTCAGATTTCCTGCTGTCTTAGAGAATCTAGAAAGCAATAGCGTGCTTCTTGTTCTAAAGCAGAATGTGATCAATGGATGAGACAATGCTGTGTGTTTCACTTCGGAAATGGAGTTAAATCCCAGGCTCTGTGTCTTCCTACAGGCAAGACTTCGTTTCAGGTAAGGGCAGTCACTTTTCAGTTCAAAGGAACTACATCATTCACAAAGCTCACACGTTTCTCATCTTAACTGACAAGCACTGGATGTTAGAGGACCAGTGAGTGCATTCTATCAGTTTCAGAAGAAGATTTGGACTACATATAGTCCTTATGTGTAGGAAACACTGTTCTTTTGTTCTGGGCACACTCAGATTTCCTGCTGTCTTAGAGACTCTAGAAAGCAAGAGTGTGCTTCTTGCTCTAAAGCAGAGTGTGATCCATGGATGAGAACTATGCTGTGTGCTTGACTTCAGAAATGGAGTTAAATCCCAGGCTCTGAGTCTTCCTACAGGCAAGACTTCGTTTCAGGTAAGGGCAGTCACTTTTCTGCTCAAACGAACTACATCGTTCATGAAGCTCACGCGTTTCTCATCTTATATGACAAGCAATGGATGTTAGATGGTCAGTGCTTTGTATCAGTTTCAGAAGCAGATTTGGACTACATATGGTCCATATGTGTAGGAAACACCGTTCTTTTGTTCCGGGCACACTCAGATTTCCTGCTGTATTAGAGACTCTACAAAGCAAGAGTGTGCTTCTCGCTCTAAAGCAGAGTGTGATCCATGGATGAGAACTATGCTGTGTGTTTCCCTTCAGAAATGGACTTATCCCTGGCTCTCTGTCTTACTATAAGCAAGACTTCGTTTCAGGTAATGGCAGTCACTTTTCTGCTCAAATGAACTACATCATTCACGAAGCTCACACGTTTCTCATCTTAATTGACAAGCATTGGATGTTAGAGGACCAGTGCTTTGTATCAGTTTCAGAAGAAGAGTTGGACTAGATATGGTCCATATGTGTAGGAAACACCGTTCTTTTGTTCTGGGCACACTCAGATTTCCTGCTGTCTTAGAGAATCTAGAAAGCAATAGCGTGCTTCTTGTTCTAAAGCAGAATGTGATCAATGGATGAGACAATGCTGTGTGTTTCACTTCCGAAATGGAGTTAAATCCCAGGCTCTGTGTCTTCCTACAGGCAAGACTTCGTTTCAGGTAAGGGCACTCACTTTTCAGCTCAAACGAACTACATCGTTCACTGAGCTCACACATTTCTCATCTTAACAGACAAGCATTGGATGTTAGTGGACCAGTGGATTGTATCAGTTTCAGAAGAAAATTTGGACTACATGTAGTCCGTATGTGTCGGACACCGTTTTATTGTTCTGGGCACAATCAGATTTCCTGCTGTCTTAGAGCCTCTAGAAAGCAAGAGTGTGCTTCTTGCTCTAAAGCAGAGTGTGATCCATGGATGAGAACTATGCTGTGTGTTTCCCTTCAGAAATGTAGTTAAATCCCAGTCTCTGTGTCTTCCTACAGGCAAGACTTCGTTTCAGGTAAGGGCAGTCACTTTTCTGCTCAAACGAACTACATCGTTCACGAAGCTCACACATTTCTCATCTTAACTGACAATCATTGGATGTTAGATGGTCAGTGCTTTGTATCAGTTTCAGAAGCAGATTTGGACTACATATGGTCCATATGTGTAGGAAACACCGTTCTTTTGTTCTGGGCACACTCAGATTTCCTGCTGTATTAGAGAGTCTAGAAAGCTAGAGTGTGCTTCTCGCTCTAAAGCAGAGTGTGATCCATGGATGAGTACTATGCTGTGTGTTTCCCTTCAGAAATGGATTTAAATCCCAGGCTCTGTGTCTTACTACAAGCAAGACTTCGTTTCAGGTAAGGGCAGTCACCTTTCTGCTCAAATGAACTGCATCATTCACAAAGCTCACACGTTTCTCATCTTAATTGACAAGCATTGGATGGTAGAGGACCAGTGCTTTGTATCAGTTTCAGAAGAAGAGTTGGACTAGATATGGTCCATATGTGTAGGAATCACCGTTCTTTTGTTCTGGGCACACTCAGATTTCCTGCTGTCTTAGAGAATCTAGAAAGCAATAGCGTGCTTCTTGTTCTAAAGCAGAATGTGATCAATGGATGAGACAATGCTGTGTGTTTCACTTCGGAAATGGAGTTAAATCCCAGGCTCTGTGTCTTCCTACAGGCAAGACTTCGTTTCAGGTAAGGGCAGTCACTTTTCAGTTCAAAGGAACTACATCATTCACAAAGCTCACACGTTTCTCATCTTAACTGACAAGCACTGGATGTTAGAGGACCAGTGAGTGCATTCTATCAGTTTCAGAAGAAGATTTGGACTACATATAGTCCTTATGTGTAGGAAACACTGTTCTTTTGTTCTGGGCACACTCAGATTTCCTGCTGTCTTAGAGACTCTAGAAAGCAAGAGTGTGCTTCTTGCTCTAAAGCAGAGTGTGATCCATGGATGAGAACTATGCTGTGTGCTTGACTTCAGAAATGGAGTTAAATCCCAGGCTCTGAGTCTTCCTACAGGCAAGACTTCGTTTCAGGTAAGGGCAGTCACTTTTCTGCTCAAACGAACTACATCGTTCATGAAGCTCACGCGTTTCTCATCTTAACTGACAAGCAATGGATGTTAGATGGTCAGTGCTTTGTATCAGTTTCAGAAGCAGATTTGGACTACATATGGTCCATATGTGTAGGAAACACCGTTCTTTTGTTCCGGGCACACTCAGATTTCCTGCTGTATTAGAGACTCTACAAAGCAAGAGTGTGCTTCTCGCTCTAAAGCAGAGTGTGATCCATGGATGAGAACTATGCTGTGTGTTTCCCTTCAGAAATGGACTTAAATCCCAGGCTCTCTGTCTTACTATAAGCAAGACTTCGTTTCAGGTAATGGCAGTCACTTTTCTGCTCAAATGAACTACATCATTCACGAAGCTCACACGTTTCTCATCTTAATTGACAAGCATTGGATGTTAGAGGACCAGTGCTTTGTATCAGTTTCAGAAGAAGAGTTGGACTAGATATGGTGCATATGTGTAGGAAACACCGTTCTTTTGTTCTGGGCACACTCAGATTTCCTGCTGTATTAGAAATTCTAGAAAGCAAGAGCGTGCTTGTCGCTCTAAAGCAGAGTGTGATCAATGGATGATTACACTGCTGTGTGTTTTACTTCAGAAATGGAGTTAAATCCCAGGCTCTGAGTCTTCCTACAAGCAAGACTTAAATTCAGGTAAGGGCAGTCACTTTTCTGCTCAAACTAACTACATCGTTCACGAAGCTCACACATTTCTCATCTTAACTGACAAGCATTGGATGGTAGAGGACCAGTGCATTGTGTCAGTTTCAGAAGAAGATTTGGACTACATATAGTCTGTATGTGTAGGAAACACCGTTCTTTCGTTTTGGGCACAATCAGATTTCCTCTGTATTAGATACTCTAGAAAGCAAGAGCGTGCTTCTTGCTCTGAAGCAGAGTGTGTTCCATGGATGAGAACTATGCTGTGTGTTTCACTTCAGAAATGGATTTAAATCCCAGGCTCTGTGTCTTACTACAAGCAAGACTTCGTTTCAGGTAAGGGCAGTCACTTTTCTGCTCAAATGAACTACATCATTCACGAAGCTCACACGTTTCTCATCTTAATTGACAAGCATTGGATGGTAGAGGACCAGTGCTTTGTATAAGTTTCAGAAGAAGAGTTGGACTAGATATGGTCCATATGTGTAGGAAACACCGTTCTTTTGTTCTGGGCACACTCAGATTTCCTGCTGTCTTAGAGAATCTAGAAAGCAATAGCGTACTTCTTGTTCTAAAGCAGAATGTGATCAATGGATGAGACAATGCTGTGTGTTTCACTTCAGAAATGGAGTTAAATCCCAGGCTCTGTGACTTCCTACAGGCAAGACTTCGTTTCAGGTAAGGGCACTCACTTTTCAGCTCAAACGAACTACATCGTTCACTGAGCTCACACATTTCTCATCTTAACAGACAAGCATTGGATGTTAGTGGACCAGTGGATTGTATCAGTTTCAGAAGAAGATTTGGACTACATGTAGTCCGTATGTGTCGGACACCGTTTTATTGTTCTGGGCACAATCAGATTTCCTGCTGTCTTAGAGCCTCTAGAAAGCAAGAGTGTGCTTCTTGCTCTAAAGCAGAGTGTGATCCATGGATGAGAACTATGCTGTGTGTTTCCCTTCAGAAATGGAGTTAAATCCCAGTCTCTGTGTCTTCCTACAGGCAAGACTTCGTTTCAGGTAAGGGCAGTCACTTTTCTGCTCAAACGAACTACATCGTTCACGAAGCTCACACATTTCTCATCTTAACTGACAAGCATTGGATGTTAGAGGGTCAGTGCTTTGTATCAGTTTCAGAAGCAGATTTGGACTACATATGGTCCATATGTGTAGGAAACACCGTTCTATTGTTCTGGGCACACTCAGATTTCCTGCTGTATTAGAGAGTCTAGAAAGCTAGAGTGTGCTTCTCGCTCTAAAGCAGAGTGTGATCCATGGATGAGTACTATGCTGTGTGTTTCCCTTCAGAAATGGAGTTAAATCCCAGGCTCTGTGTCTTACTACAAGCAAGACTACGTTTCAGGTAAGGGCAGTCACCTTTCTGCTCAAATGAACTACATCATTCACAAAGCTCACACGTTTCTCATCTTAATTGACAAGCATTGGATGGTAGAGGACCAGTGCTTTGTATCAGTTTCAGAAGAAGAGTTGGACTAGATATGGTCCATATGTGTAGGAAACACCGTTCTTTTGTTCTGGGCACACTCAGATTTCCTGCTGTCTTAGAGAATCTAGAAAGCAATAGCGTGCTTCTTGTTCAAAAGCAGAATGTGATCAATGGATGAGACAATGCTGTGTGTTTCACTTCGGAAATGGAGTTAAATCCCAGGCTCTGTGTCTTCCTACAGGCAAGACTTCGTTTCAGGTAAGGGCAGTCACTTTTCTGCTCAAACGAACTACATCGTTCATGAAGCTCACGCGTTTCTCATCTTAACTGACAAGCAATGGATGTTAGATGGTCAGTGCTTTGTATCAGTTTCAGAAGCAGATTTGGACTACATATGGTCCATATGTGTAGGAAACACCGTTCTTTTGTTCTGGGCACACTCAGATTTCCTGCTGTATTAGAGACTCTACAAAGCAAGAGTGTGCTTCTCGCTCTAAAGCAGAGTGTGATCCATGGATGAGAACTATGCTGTGTGTTTCCCTTCAGAAATGGACTTAAATCCCAGGCTCTCTGTCTTACTATAAGCAAGACTTCGTTTCAGGTAATGGCAGTCACTTTTCTGCTCAAATGAACTACATCATTCACGAAGCTCACCCGTTTCTCATCTTAATTGACAAGCATTGGATGTTAGAGGACCAGTGCTTTGTATCAGTTTCAGAAGAAGAGTTGGACTAGATATGGTCCATATGTGTAGGAAACACCGTTCTTTTGTTCTGGGCACACTCAGATTTCCTGCTGTCTTAGAGAATCTAGAAAGCAATAGCGTGCTTCTTGTTCTAAAGCAGAATGTGATCAATGGATGAGACAATGCTGTGTGTTTCACTTCCGAAATGGAGTTAAATCCCAGGCTCTGTGTCTTCCTACAGGCAAGACTTCGTTTCAGGTAAGGGCACTCACTTTTCAGCTCAAACGAACTACATCGTTCACTGAGCTCACACATTTCTCATCTTAACAGACAAGCATTGGATGTTAGTGGACCAGTGGATTGTATCAGTTTCAGAAGAAGATTTGGACTACATGTAGTCCGTATGTGTTGGACACCGTTTTATTGTTCTGGGCACAATCAGATTTCCTGCTGTCTTAGAGCCTCTAGAAAGCAAGAGTGTGCTTCTTGCTCTAAAGCAGAGTGTGATCCATGGATGAGAACTATGCTGTGTGCTTGACTTCAGAAATGGAGTTAAATCCCAGTCTCTGTGTCTTCCTACAGGCAAGACTTCGTTTCAGGTAAGGGCAGTCACTTTTCTGCTCAAACTAACTACATCGTTCACGAAGCTCACACATTTCTCATCTTAACTGACAAGCATTGGATGTTAGAGGGTCAGTGCTTTGTATCAGTTTCAGAAGCAGATTTGGACTACATATGGTCCATATGTGTAGGAAACACCGTTCTTTTGTTCTGGGCACACTCAGATTTCCTGCTGTATTAGAGAGTCTAGAAAGCTAGAGTGTGCTTCTCGCTCTAAAGCAGAGTGTGATCCATGGATGAGTACTATGCTGTGTGTTTCCCTTCAGAAATGGATTTAAATCCCAGGCTCTGTGTCTTACTACAAGCAAGACTTCGTTTCAGGTAAGGGCAGTCACTTTTCAGTTCAAAGGAACTACATCATTCACAAAGCTCACACGTTTCTCATCTTAACTGACAAGCACTGGATGTTAGAGGACCAGTGCATTCTATCAGTTTCAGAAGAAGATTTGGACTACATATAGTCTGTATGTGTAGGAAACACCGTTCTTTTGTTCTGGGCACACTCAGATTTCCTGCTGTCTTAGAGCCTCTAGAAAGCAAGAGTGTGCTTCTTGCTCTAAAGCAGAGTGTGATCCATGGATGAGAACTATGCTGTGTGTTTCCCTTCAGAAATGGAGTTAAATCCCAGTCTCTGTGTCTTACTACAAGCAAGACTTCGTTTCAGGTAAGGGCAGTCACTTTTCTGCTCAAATGAACTACATCATTCACGAAGCTCACACGTTTCTCATCTTAATTGACAAGCATTGGATGTTAGAGGACCAGTGCTTTGTATCAGTTTCAGAAGAAGAGTTGGACTAGATATGGTCCATATGTGTAGGAAACACCGTTCTTTTGTTCTGGGCACACTCAGATTTCCTGCTGTATTGGAAATTCTAGAAAGCAAGAGCGTGCTTGTCGCTCTAAAGCAGAGTGTGATCAATGGATGATTACACTGCTGTGTGTTTTACTTCAGAAATGGAGTTACATCCCAGGCTCTGAGTCTTCCTACAAGCAAGACTTAAATTCAGGTAAGGGCAGTCACTTTTCTGCTCAAACTATCTACATCGTTCACGAAGCTCACACATTTCTCATCTTAACTGACAAGCATTGGATGTTAGAGGACCAGTGCATTGTGTCAGTTTCAGAAGAAGGTTTGGACTACATATAGTCCGTATGTGTAGGAAACACTGTTCTTTTGTTCTGGGCACAATCAGATTTCCTACTGTATTAGATACTCTAGAAAGCAAGAGCGTGCTTCTTGCTCTGAAGCAGAGTGTGATCCATGGATGAGAACTATGCTGTGTGTTTCACTTCAGAAATTGACTTAAATCCCAGGCTCTGTGTCTTACTACAAGCAAGACTTCGTTTCAGGTAAGGGCAGTCACTTTTCTGCTCAAATGAACTACATCATTCACGAAGCTCACACATTTCTCATCTTAATTGACAAGCATTGGATGGTAGAGGACCAGTGCTTTCTATCAGTTTCAGAAGAAGAGTTGGACTAGATATGGTCCATATGTGTAGGAAACACCGTTCTTTTGTTCTGGGCACACTCAGAATTCCTGCTGTCTTAGAGAATCTAGAAAGCAATTGCGTACTTCTTGTTCTAAAGCAGAGTGTGATCAATGGATGAGACAATGCTGTGTGTTTCACTTCAGAATTGGAGTTAAATCCCAGGCTCTGTGTCTTCCTACATGCAAGTCCTCGTTTCAGGTAAGGGCAGTCACTTTTCAGTTCAAAGGAACTACATCATTCACAAAGCTCACACGTTTCTCATCTAAACTGACAAGCACTGGATGTTAGAGGACCAGTGCATTCTATCAGTTTCAGAAGAAGATTTGGACTACATATAGTCCTTATGTGTAGGAAACACCGTTCTTTTGTTCTGGGCACACTCAGATTTCCTGCTGTCTTAGAGACTCTAGAAAGCAAGAGTGTGCTTCTTGCTCTAAAGCAGAGTGTGATCCATGGATGAGAACTATGCTGTGTGCTTGACTTCAGAAATGGAGTTAAATCCCAGGCTCTGAGTCTTCCTACAGGCAAGACTTCGTTTCAGGTAAGGGCAGTCACTTTTCTGCTCAAACGAACTACATCGTTCATGAAGCTCACGCGTTTCTCATCTTAACTGACAAGCAATGGATGTTAGATGATCAGTGCTTTGTATCAGTTTCAGAAGCAGATTTGGACTACATATGGTCCATATGTGTAGGAAACACCGTTCTTTTGTTCCGGGCACACTCAGATTTTCTGCTGTATTAGAGACTCTACAAAATAAGAGTGTGCTTCTTGCTCTAAAGCAGAGTGTGATCCATGGATGAGAACTATGCTGTGTGTTTCCCTTCAGAAATGGAGTTAAATCCCAGGCTCTGAGATTTCCTACAGGCAAGACTTCGTTTCAGGTAAGGGCAGTCACTTTTCTGCTCAAACTAACTACATCGTTCACGAAGCTCACACATTTCTCATCTTAACTGACAAGCATTGGATGTTAGAGGGTCAGTGCTTTGTATCAGTTTCAGAAGCAGATTTGGACTACATATGGTCCATATGTGTAGGAAACACCGTTCTTTTGTTCTGGGCACACTCAGATTTCCTGCTGTATTAGAGAGTCTAGAAAGCTAGAGTGTACTTCTCGACCTAAAGCAGAGTGTGATCCATGGATGAGTACTATGCTGTGTGTTTCCCTTCAGAAATGGATTTAAATCCCAGGCTCTGTGTCTTACTACAAGCAAGACTTCGTTTCAGGTAAGGGCAGTCACTTTTCAGTTCAAAGGAACTACATCATTCACAAAGCTCACACGTTTCTCATCTTAACTGACAAGCACTGGATGTTAGAGGACCAGTGCATTCTATCAGTTTCAGAAGCAGATTTCGACTACATATAGTCTGTATGTGTAGGAAACACCGTTCTTTTGTTCTGGGCACACTCAGATTTCCTGCTGTCTTTGAGACTCTAGAAAGCAAGAGTGTGCTTCTTGCTCTAAAGCAGAGTGTGATCCATGGATGAGAACTATGCTGTGTGCTTGACTTCAGAAATGGAGTTAAATCCCAGGCTCTGAGTCTTCCTACAGGCAAGACTTCGTTTCAGGTAAGGGCAGTCTCTTTTCAGCTCAAACGAACTACATCGTTCATGAAGCTCACACGTTTCTCATCTTAACTGACAAGCAATGGATGTTAGATGGTCAGTGCTTTGTATAAGTTTCAGAAGCAGATTTGGACTACATATGGTCCATATGTGTAGGAAACACCGTTCTTTTGTTCCGGGCACACTCAGATTTCCTGCTGTATTAGAGACTCTACAAAGCAAGAGTAGTCTTCTCGCTCTAAAGCAGAGTGTGATCCATGGATGAGAACTATGCTGTGTGTTTCCCTTCAGAAATGGACTTAAATTCCAGGCTCTGTGTCTTACTACAAGCAAGACTTCGTTTCAGGTAAGGGCAGTCACTTTTCTGCTCAAATGAACTACATCATTCACGAAGCTCACACGTTTCTCATCTTAATTGACAAGCATTGGATGTTAGAGGACCAGTGCTTTGTATCAGTTTCAGAAGAAGAGTTGGACTAGATATGGTCCATATGTGTAGGAAACACCGTTCTTTTGTTCTGGGCACACTCAGATTTCCTGCTGTATTAGAAATTCTAGAAAGCAAGAGCGTGCTTGTCGCTCTAAAGCAGAGTGTGATCAATGGATGATTACACTGCTGTGTGTTTTACTTCAGAAATGGAGTTAAATCCCAGGCTCTGAGTCTTCCTACAACCAAGACTTAAATTCAGGTAAGGGCAGTCACTTTTCTGCTCAAACTAACTACATCGTTCACGAAGCTCACACATTTCTCATCTTAACTGACAAGCATTGGATGGTAGAGGACCAGTGCATTGTGTCAGTTTCAGAAGAAGATTTGGACTACATATAGTCTGTATGTGTAGGAAACACCGTTCTTTCGTTTTGGGCACAATCAGATTTCCTCTGTATTAGATACTCTAGAAAGCAAGAGCGTGCTTCTTGCTCTGAAGCAGAGTGTGTTCCATGGATGAGAACTATGCTGTGTGTTTCACTTCAGAAATGGATTTAAATCCCAGGCTCTGTGTCTTACTACAAGCAAGACTTCGTTTCAGGTAAGGGCAGTCACTTTTCTGCTCAAATGAACTACATCATTCACGAAGCTCACACGTTTCTCATCTTAATTGACAAGCATTGGATGGTAGAGGACCAGTGCTTTGTATAAGTTTCAGAAGAAGAGTTGGACTAGATATGGTCCATATGTGTAGGAAACACCGTTCTTTTGTTCTGGGCACACTCAGATTTCCTGCTGTCTTAGAGAATCTAGAAAGCAATTGCGTGCTTCTTGTTCTAAAGCAGAGTGTGATCAATGGATGAGACAATGCTGTGTGTTTCACTTCAGAATTGGAGTTAAATCCCAGGCTCTGTGTCTTCCTACATGCAAGACCTCGTTTCAGGTAAGGGCAGTCACTTTTTAGTTCAAAGGAACTACATCATTCACAAAGCTCACACGTTTCTCATCTTAACTGACAAGCACTGGATGTTAGAGGACCAGTGCATTCTATCAGTTTCAGAAGAAGATTTGGACTACATATAGTCCTTATGTGTAGGAAACACCGTTCTTTTGTTCTGGGCACACTCAGATTTCCTGCTGTCTTAGAGACTCTAGAAAGCAAGAGTGTGCTTCTTGCTCTAAAGCAGAGTGTGATCCATGGATGAGAACTATGCTGTGTGCTTGACTTCAGAAATGGAGTTAAATCCCAGGCTCTGAGTCTTCCTACAGGCAAGACTTCGTTTCAGGTAAGGGCAGTCACTTTTCTGCTCAAACGAACTACATCGTTCATGAAGCTCACGCGTTTCTCATCTTAACTGACAAGCAATGGATGTTAGATGATCAGTGCTTTGTATCAGTTTCAGAAGCAGATTTGGACTACATATGGTCCATATGTGTAGGAAACACCGTTCTTTTGTTCCGAGCACACTCAGATTTTCTGCTGTATTAGAGATTCTACAAAGTAAGAGTGTGCTTCTTGCTCTAAAGCAGAGTGTGATCCATGGATGAGAACTATGCTGTGTGGTTAACTTCAGAAATGGAGTTAAATCCCAGGCTCTGAGATTTCCTACAGGCAAGACTTCGTTTCAGGTAAGGGCAGTCACTTTTCTGCTCAAACGAACTACATCGTTCATGAAGCTCACACGTTTCTCATCTTAACTGACAAGCATTGGATGTTAGATGGTCAGTGCTTTGTATCAGTTTCAGAAGCAGATTTGGACTACATATGGTCCATATGTGTAGGAAACACCGTTGTTATGTTCCGGGCACACTCAGATTTCCTGCTGTATTAGAGACTCTACAAAGCAAGAGTGTGCTTCTCGCTCTAAAGCAGAGTGTGATCCATGGATGAGAACTATGCTGTGTGTTTCCCTTCAGAAATGGACTTAAATCCCAGGCTCTGTGTCTTACTACAAGCAAGACTTCGTTTCAGGTAAGGGCAGTCACTTTTCTGCTCAAATGAACTACATCATTCACGAAGCTCACACGTTTCTCATCTTAATTGACAAGCATTGGATGGTAGAGGACCAGTGCTTTGTATCAGTTTCAGAAGAAGAGTTGGACTAGATATGGTCCATATGTGTAGGAAACACCGTTCTTTTGTTTTGGGCACATTCAGATTTCCTGCTGTCTTAGAGAATCTAGAAAGCAATAGCGTGCTTCTTGTTCTAAAGCAGAGTGTGATCAATGGATGAGACAATGCTGTGTGTTTCACTTCAGAAATGGAGTTAAATCCCAGGCTCTGTGTCTTCCTACAGGCAAGACTTCGTTTCAGGTAAGGGCAGTCACTTTTCAGCTCAAAAGAACTACATCGTTCACTGAGCTCACACGTTTCTCATCTTAACTGACAAGCACTGGATGTTAGAGGACCAGTGCATTCTATCAGTTTCAGAAGAAGATTTGGACTACATATAGTCTGTATGTGTAGGAAACACCGTTCTTTTGTTCTGGGCACACTCAGATTTCCTGCTGTCTTAGAGCCTCTAGAAAGCAAGAGTGTGCTTCTTGCTCTAATGCAGAGTGTGATCCATGGATGAGAACTATGCTGTGTGTTTCCCTTCAGAAATGGAGTTAAATCCCAGTCTCTGTGTCTTCCTACAGGCAAGACTTCGTTTCAGGTAAGGGCAGTCACTTTTCTGCTCAAACTAACTACATCGTTCACGAAGCTCACACATTTCTCATCTTAACTGACAAGCAATGGATGTTAGAGGGTCAGTGCTTTGTATCAGTTTCAGAAGCAGATTTGGACTACATATAGTCTGTATGTGTAGGAAACACCGTTCTTTTGTTCTGGGCACACTCAGATTTCCTGCTGTCTTTGAGACTCTAGAAAGCAAGAGTGTGCCTCTTGCTCTAAAGAAGAGTGTGATCCATGGATGAGAACTATGCTGTGTGCTTGACTTCAGAAATGGAGTTAAATCCCAGGCTCTGAGTCTTCCTACAGGCAAGACTTTGTTTCAGGTAAGGGCAGTCACTTTTCAGCTCAAACGAACTACATCGTTCATGAAGCTCACGCGTTTCTCATCTTAACTGACAAGCAATGGATGTTAGATGGTCAGTGCTTTGTATCAGTTTCAGAAGCAGATTTGGACTACATATGGTCCATATGTGTAGGAAACACCGTTCTTTTGTTCCGGGCACACTCAGATTTCCAGCTGTATTAGAGACTCTACAAAGCAAGAGTAGTCTTCTCGCTCTAAAGCAGAGTGTGATCCATGGATGAGAACTATGCTGTGTGTTTCCCTTCAGAAATGGACTTAAATCCCAGGCTCTGTGTCTTACTACAAGCAAGACTTCGTTTCAGGTAAGGGCAGTCACTTTTCTGCTCAAATGAACTACATCATTCACGAAGCTCACACGTTTCTCATCTTAATTGACAAGCATTGGATGTTAGAGGACCAGTGCTTTGTATCAGTTTCAGAAGAAGAGTTGGACTAGATATGGTCCATATGTGTAGGAAACACCGTTCTTTTGTTCTGGGCACACTCAGATTTCCTGCTGTATTAGAAATTCTAGAAAGCAAGAGCGTGCTTGTCGCTCTAAAGCAGAGTGTGATCAATGGATGATTACACTGTTGTGTGTTTTACTTCAGAAATGGAGTTAAATCCCAGGCTCTGAGTCTTCCTACAAGCAAGACTTAAATTCAGGTAAGGGCAGTCACTTTTCTGCTCAAACTATCTACATCGTTCACGAAGCTCACACATTTCTCATCTTAACTGACAAGCATTGGATGTTAGAGGACCAGTGCATTGTGTCAGTTTCAGAAGAAGATTGGGACTACATATAGTCCGTATGTGTAGGAAACACTGTTCTTTTGTTCTGGGCACAATCAGATTTCCTACTGTATTAGATACTCTAGAAAGCAAGAGCGTGCTTCTTGCTCTGAAGCAGAGTGTGATCCATGGATGAGAACTATGCTGTGTGTTTCACTTCAGAAATTGACTTAAATCCCAGGCTCTGTGTCTTACTACAAGCAAGACTTCGTTTCAGGTAAGGGCAGTCACTTTTCTGCTCAAATGAACTACATCATTCACGAAGCTCACACGTTTCTCATCTTAATTGACAAGCATTGGATGGTAGAGGACCAGTGCTTTGTATCAGTTTCAGAAGAAGAGTTGGACTAGATATGGTCCATATGTGTAGGAAACACCGTTCTTTTGTTCTGGGCACACTCAGATTTCCTGCAGTCTTAGAGAATCTAGAAAGCAATAGCGTGCTTCTTGTTCTAAAGCAGAGTGTGATCAATGGATGAGATAATGCTGTGTGTTTCACTTCAGAATTGGAGTTAAATACCAGGCTCTGTGTCTTCCTACAGGCAAGACCTCGTTTCAGGTAAGGGCAGTCACTTTTCAGTTTAAAGGAACTACATCATTCACAAAGCTCACACGTTTCTCATCTTAACTGACAAGCACTGGATGTTAGAGGACCAGTGCATTCTATCAGTTTCAGAAGAAGATTTGGACTACATACAGTCCTTATGTGTAGGAATCACCGTTCTTTTGTTCTGGGCACACTCAGATTTCCTGCTGTCTTAGAGACTATAGAAAGCAAGAGTGTGCTTTTTGCTCTAAAGCAGAGTGTGATCCATGGATGAGAACTATGCTGTGTGCTTCACTTCAGAAATGGAGTTAAATCCCAGGCTCTGAGATTTCCTACAGGCAAGACTTCGTTTCAGGTAAGGGCAGTCACTTTTCTGCTCAAACGAACTACATCGTTCATGAAGCTCACACGTTTCTCATCTTAACTGACAAGCATTGGATGTTCGATGGTCAGTGCTTTGTATCAGTTTCAGAAGCAGATTTGGACTACATATGGTCCATATGTGTAGGAAACACCGTTCTTATGTTCCGGGCACACTCAGATTTCCTGCTGTATTAGAGACTCTACAAAACAAGAGTGTGCTTCTCACTCTAAAGCAGTGTGATCCATGGATGAGTACTATGCTGTGTGTTTCCCTTCAGAAATGGACTTAAATCCCAGGATCTGTGTCTTACTACAAGCAAGACTTCGTTTCAGGTAAGGGCAGTCAATTTTCTGCTCAAATGAACTACATCATTCACGAAGCTCACACGTTTCTCATCTTAATTGACAAGCATTGCATGTTAGAGGACCAGTGCTTTGTATCAGTTTCAGATGAAGAGTTGGACTAGATATGGTCCATATGTGAAGGAAACACCGTTCTTTTGTTCTGGGCACAATCAGACTTCCTGCTCTATTAGAGACTCTAGAAAGCAAGAGCGTGCTTCTTGCTCTAAAACAAGTGTGATCCATTGATGAGAACTATGCTGTATGTTTCCCTTCAGAAATGGAGTTAAATCCCAGACTCTTTGTCTTCCTACAGGCAAGACTTCGTTTCAGGTAAGGGCAGTAACTTTTCAGCTCAAACGAACTACATCGTTCACTGAGCTCACACATTTCTCATCTTAACAGACAAGCATTGGATGTTAGAGGACCAGTGCTTTGTATCATTTTCAGAAGCAGAGTTGTACTAGATATTGTCCGTATGTGTAGGAAACACCGTTCTTTTGTTCTGGGCACACTCAGATTTCCTGCTGTATTAGAGAGTCTAGAAAGCTAGAGTGTGCTTCTCCTTCTAAAGCAGAGTGTGATCCATGGATGAGTACTATGCTGTGTGTTTGCCTTCAGAAATGGATTTAAATCCCAGGCTCTGTGTCTTACTACAAGCAAGACTTCCTTTCAGGTAAGGGCAGTCACTTTTCAGTTCAAAGGAACTACATCATTCACAAAGCTCACACGTTTCTCATCTTAACTGACAAGCACTGGATGTTAGAGGACCAGTGCATTCTATCAGTTTCAGAAGAAGATTTGGACTACATATAGTCTGTATGTGTAGGAAACACCGTTCTTTTGTTCTGGGCACACTCAGATTTCCTGCTGACTTAGAGACTCTAGAAAGCAAGAGCGTGCTTCTCGCTCTAAAGCAGAGTGTGATCAATGGATGTTTACACTGCTGTGTGTTTTACTTCAGAAATGGAGTTACATCCCAGGCTCTGAGTCTTCCTACAAGCAAGACTTAAATTCAGGTAAGGGCAGTCACTTTTCTGCTCAAACTAACTACATCGTTCACGAAGCTCACACATTTCTCATCTTAACTGACAAGCATTGGATGTTAGAGGACCAGTGCATTGTGTCAGTTTCAGAAGAAGATTTGGACTACATATAGTCCGTATGTGTAGGAAACACCGTTCTTTTGTTCTGGGCACACTCAGATTTCCTGCTGTATTAGAGACTCTACAAAGCAAGAGTGTGCTTCTCGCTCTAAAGCAGAGTGTGATCCATGGATGAGAACTATGCTGTGTGTTTCCCTTCAGAAATGGACTTAAATCCCAGTCTCTGTGTCTTACTACAAGCAAGACTTCGTTTCAGGTAATGGCAGTCACTTTTCTGCTCAAACTAACTACATCGTTCATGAAGCTCACACATTTCTCATCTTAACTGACAAGCATTGGATGTTAGAGGGTCAGTGCTTTGTATCAGTTTCAGAAGCAGATTTGGAATACATATGGTCCATATGTGTAGGAAACACCGTTCTTTTGTTCTGGGCACACTCAGATTCCTGCTGTATTAGAGAGTCTAGAAAGCTACAGTGTGCTTCTCGCTCTAAAGCAGAGTGTGATCCATGGATGAGTACTATGCTGTGTGTTTCCCTTCAGAAATGGATTTAAATCCCAGGCTCTGTGTCTTACTACAAGCAATACTTCGCTTCAGGTAAGGGCAGTCACTTTTCAGTTCAAAGGAACTACATCATTCACAAAGCTCACACGTTTCTCATCTTAACTGACAAGCACTGGATGTTAGAGGACCAGTGCATTCTATCAGTTTCAGAAGAAGATTTGGACTACATATAGTCTGTATGTGTAGGAAACACCGTTCTTTTGTTCTGGGCACACTCAGATTTCCTGCTGTATTAGAGACTCTACAAAGCAAGAGTAGTCTTCTCGCTGTAAAGCAGAGTGTGATCCATGGATGAGAACTATGCTGTGTGTTTCCCTTCAGAAATGGACTTAAATCCCAGGCTCTGTGTCTTACTACAAGCAAGACTTCGTTTCAGGTAAGGGCAGTCACTTTTCTGCTCAAATGAACTACAACATTCACGAAGCTCACACTTTTCTCATCTTAATTGACAAGCGTTGGATGTTAGAGGACCAGTGCTTTGTATCAGTTTCAGAAGAAGAGTTGGACTAGATATGGTCCATATGTGTAGGAAACACCGTTCTTTTGTTCTGGGCACACTCAGATTTCCTGCTGTCTTAGAGAATCTAGAAAGCAATTGCGTGCTTCTTGTTCTAAAGCAGAGTGTGATCAATGGATGATTACACTGCTGTGTGTTTTACTTCAGAAATGGAGTTAAATCCCAGGCTCTGAGTCTTCCTACAAGCAAGACTTAAATTCAGGTAAGGGCAGTCACTTTTCTGCTCAAACTATCTACATCGTTCACGAAGCTCACACATTTCTCATCTTAACTGACAAGCATTGGATGTTAGAGGACCAGTGCATTGTGTCAGTTTCAGAAGAAGATTTGGACTACATATAGTCTGTATGTGTAGGAAACACCGTTCTTTTGTTTTGGGCACAATCAGATTTCCTCTGTATTAGATACTCTAGAAAGCAAGAGCGTGCTTCTTGCTCTGAAGCAGAGTGTGATCCATGGATGAGAACTATGCTGTGTGTTTCACTTCAGAAATTGACTTAAATCCCAGGCTCTGTGTCTTACTACAAGCAAGACTTCGTTTCAGGTAAGGGCAGTCACTTTTCTGCTCAAATGAACTACATCATTCACGAAGCTCACACGTTTCTCATCTTAATTGACAAGCATTGGATGGTAGAGGACCAGTGCTTTGTATCAGTTTCAGAAGAAGAGTTGGACTAGATATGGTCCATATGTGTAGGAAACACCGTTCTTTTGTTCTGGGCACACTCAGAATTCCTGCTGTCTTAGAGAATCTAGAAAGCAATTGCGTACTTCTTGTTCTAAAGCACAGTGTGATCAATGGATGAGACAATGCTGTGTGTTTCACTTCAGAATTGGAGTTAAATCCCAGGCTCTGTGTCTTCCTACATGCAAGTCCTCGTTTCAGGTAAGGGCAGTCACTTTTCAGTTCAAAGGAACTACATCATTCACAAAGCTCACACGTTTCTCATCTAAACTGACAAGCACTGGATGTTAGAGGACCAGTGCATTCTATCAGTTTCAGAAGAAGATTTGGACTACATATAGTCCTTATGTGTAGGAAACACCGTTCTTTTGTTCCGGGCACACTCAGATTTTCTGCTGTATTAGAGACTCTACAAAGTAAGAGTGTGCTTCTTGCTCTAAAGCAGAGTGTGATCCATGGATGAGAACTATGCTGTGTGTTTCCCTTCAGAAATGGAGTTAAATCCCAGGTTCTGAGATTTCCTACAGGCAAGACTTCGTTTCAGGTAAGGGCAGTCACTTTTCTGCTCAAACTAACTACATCGTTCACGAAGCTCACACATTTCTCATCTTAACTGACAAGCATTGGATGTTAGAGGGTCAGTGCTTTGTATCAGTTTCAGAAGCAGATTTGGACTACATATGGTCCATATGTGTAGGAAACACCGTTCTTTTGTTCTGGGCACACTCAGATTTCCTGCTGTATTAGAGAGTCTAGAAAGCTACAGTGTGCTTCTCGCTCTAAAGCAGAGTGTGATCCATGGATGAGTACTATGCTGTGTGTTTCCCTTCAGAAATGGATTTAAATCCCAGGCTCTGTGTCTTACTACAAGCAAGACTTCGTTTCAGGTAAGGGCAGTCACTTTTCAGTTCAAAGGAACTACATCATTCACAAAGCTCACACGTTTCTCATCTTAACTGACAAGCACTGGATGTTAGAGGACCAGTGCATTCTATCAGTTTCAGAAGAAGATTTGGACTACATATAGTCTGTATGTGTAGGAAACACCGTTCTTTTGTTCTGGGCACACTCAGATTTCCTGCTGTCTTAGAGACTCTAGAAAGCAAGAGTGTGCTTCTTGCTCTAAAGCAGAGTGTGATCCATGGATGAGAACTATGCTGTGTGCTTGACTTCAGAAATGGAGTTAAATCCCAGGCTCTGAGTCTTCCTACAGGCAAGACTTCGTTTCAGGTAAGGGCAGTCTCTTTTCAGCTCAAACGAACTACATCGTTCATGAAGCTCACACGTTTCTCATCTTAACTGACAAGCAATGGATGTTAGATGGTCAGTGCTTTGTATCAGTTTCAGAAGAAGAGTTGGACTAGATGTGGTCCATATGTGTAGGAAACACCGTTCTTTTGTTCTGGGCACACTCAGATTTCCTGCTGTATTAGAAATTCTAGAAAGCAAGAGCGTGCTTGTCGCTCTAAAGCAGAGTGTGATCAATGGATGATTACACTGCTGTGTGTTTTACTTCAGAAATGGAGTTAAATCCCAGGCTCTGAGTCTTCCTACAAGCAAGACTTAAATTCAGGTAAGGGCAGTCACTTTTCTGCTCAAACTAACTACATCGTTCACGAAGCTCACACATTTCTCATCTTAACTGACAAGCATTGGATGTTAGAGGACCAGTGAACTGTGTCAGTTTCAGAAGAAGATTTGGACTACATATAGTCTGTATGTGTAGGAAACACCGTTCTTTCGTTTTGGGCACAATCAGATTTCCTCTGTATTAGATACTCTAGAAAGCAAGAGCGTGCTTCTTGCTCTGAAGCAGAGTGTGATCCATGGATGAGAACTATGCTGTGTGTTTCACTTCAGAAATTGACTTAAATCCCAGGCTCTGTGTCTTACTACAAGCAAGACTTCGTTTCAGGTAAGGGCAGTCACTTTTCTGCTCAAATGAACTACATCATTCACGAAGCTCACACGTTTCTCATCTTAATTGACAAGCATTGGATGGTAGAGGACCAGTGCTTTGTATCAGTTTCAGAAGAAGAGTTGGACTAGATATGGTGCATATGTGTAGGAAACACCGTTCTTTTGTTCTGGGCACACTCAGATTTCCTGCTGTCTTAGAGAATCTAGAAAGCAATTGCGTGCTTCTTGTTCTAAAGCAGAGTGTGATCAATGGATGAGACAATGCTGTGTGTTTCACTTCAGAATTGGAGTTAAATCCCAGGCTCTGTGTCTTCCTACATGCAAGACCTCGTTTCAGGTAAGGGCAGTCACTTTTTAGTTCAAAGGAACTACATCATTCACAAAGCTCACACGTTTCTCATCTTAACTGACAAGCACTGGATGTTAGAGGACCTGTGCATTCTATCAGTTTCAGAAGAAGATTTGGACTACATATAGTCTGTATGTGTAGGAAACACCGTTCTTTTGTTCTGGGCACACTCAGATTTCCTGCTGTCTTAGAGCCTCTAGAAAGCAAGAGTGTGCTTCTTGCTCTAATGCAGAGTGTGATCCATGGATGAGAACTATGCTGTGTGTTTCCCTTCAGAAATGGAGTTAAATCCCAGTCTCTGTGTCTTCCTACAGGCAAGACTTCGTTTCAGGTAAGGGCAGTCACTTTTCTGCTCAAACTAACTACATCGTTCACGAAGCTCACACATTTCTCATCTTAACTGACAAGCATTGGATGTTAGAGGGTCAGTGCTTTGTATCAGTTTCAGAAGCAGATTTGGAATACATATGGTCCATATGTGTAGGAAACACCGTTCTTTTGTTCTGGGCACACTCAGATTTCCTGCTGTATTAGAGAGTCTAGAAAGCTACAGTGTGCTTCTCGCTCTAAAGCAGAGTATGATCCATGGATGAGTACTATGCTGTGTGTTTCCCTTCAGAAATGGATTTAAATCCCAGGCTCTGTGTCTTACTACAAGCAAGACTTCGTTTCAGGTAAGGGCAGTCACTTTTCAGTTCAAAGGAACTACATCATTCACAAAGCTCACACGTTTCTCATCTTAACTGACAAGCACTGGATGTTAGAGGACCAGTGCATTCTATCAGTTTCAGAAGAAGATTTGGACTACATATAGTCTGTATGTGTAGGAAACACCGTTCTTTTGTTCTGGGCAAACTCAGATTTCCTGCTCTCTTAGAGACTCTAGAAAGCAAGAGTGTGCCTCTTGCTCTAAAGAAGAGTGTGATCCATGGATGAGAACTATGCTGTGTGCTTGACTTCAGAAATGGAGTTATATCCCAGGCTCTGAGTCTTACTACAAGCAAGACTTCGTTTCAGGTAGGGGCAGTCACTTTTCAGTTCAAAGGAACTACATCATTCACAAAGCTCACACGTTTCTCATCTTAACTGACAAGCACTGGATGTTAGAGGACCAGTGCATTCTATCAGTTTCAGAAGAAGATTTGGACTACATATAGTCTGTATGTGTAGGAAACACCGTTCTTTTGTTCTGGGCACACTCAGATTTCCTGCTCTCTTAGAGACTCTAGAAAGCAAGAGTGTGCCTCTTGCTCTAAAGAAGAGTGTGATCCATGGATGAGAACTATGCTGTGTGCTTGACTTCAGAAATGGAGTTATATCCCAGGCTCTGAGTCTTCCTACAGGCAAGAATTTGTTTCAGGTAAGGGCAGTCACTTTTCAGCAAAAACGAACTACATCGTTCATGAAGCTCACACGTTTCTCATCTTAACTGACAAGCAATGGATGTTAGATGGTCAGTGCTTTGTATCAGTTTCAGAAGAAGAGTTGGACTAGATATGGTCCATATGTGTAGGAAACACCGTTCTTTTGTTCTGGGCACACTCAGATTTCCTGCTGTCTTAGAGAATCTAGAAAGCAATTGCGTGCTTCTTGTTCTAAAGCAGAGTGTGATCAATGGATGATTACACTGCTGTGTGTTTTACTTCAGAAATGGAGTTAAATCCCAGGCTCTGAGTCTTCCTACAAGCAAGACTTAAATTCAGGTAAGGGCAGTCACTTTTCTG
This sequence comes from Onychomys leucogaster, assembly GCA_949786385.1. Lineage (NCBI taxonomy): Eukaryota > Metazoa > Chordata > Mammalia > Rodentia > Cricetidae > Onychomys > Onychomys leucogaster. The sequence continues at coordinate 115,128 of CATKUP010000386.1, forward strand.
CTCAAACTATCTACATCGTTCACGAAGCTCACACATTTCTCATCTTAACTGACAAGCACTGGATGTTAGAGGACCAGTGCATTGTGTCAGTTTCAGAAGAAGATTTGGACTACATATAGTCTGTATGTGTAGGAAACACCGTTCTTTTGTTTTGGGCACAATCAGATTTCCTCTGTATTAGATACTCTAGAAAGCAAGAGCGTGCTTCTTGCTCTGAAGCAGAGTGTGATCCATGGATGAGAACTATGCTGTGTGTTTCACTTCAGAAATTGACTTAAATCCCAGGCTCTGTGTCTTACTACAAGCAAGACTTCGTTTCAGGTAAGGGCAGTCACTTTTCTGCTCAAATGAACTACATCATTCACGAAGCTCACACGTTTCTCATCTTAATTGACAAGCATTGGATGGTAGAGGACCAGTGCTTTGTATCAGTTTCAGAAGAAGAGTTGGACTAGATATGGTCCATATGTGTAGGAAACACCGTTCTTTTTTTCTGGGCACACTCAGAATTCCTGCTGTCTTAGAGAATCTAGAAAGCAATTGCGTACTTCTTGTTCTAAAGCAGAGTGTGATCAATGGATGAGACAATGCTGTGTGTTTCACTTCAGAATTGGAGTTAAATCCCAGGCTCTGTGTCTTCCTACATGCAAGACCTCGTTTCAGGTAAGGGCAGTCACTTTTCAGTTCAAAGGAACTACATCATTCACAAAGCTCACACGTTTCTCATCTTAACTGACAAGCACTGGATGTTAGAGGACCAGTGCATTCTATCAGTTTCAGAAGAAGATTTGGACTACATATAGTCCTTATGTGTAGGAAACACCGTTCTTTTGTTCTGGGCACACTCAGATTTCCTGCTGTCTTAGAGACTCTAGAAAGCAAGAGTGTGCTTCTTGCTCTAAAGCAGAGTGTGATCCATGGATGAGAACTATGCTGTGTGCTTGACTTCAGAAATGGAGTTAAATCCCAGGCTCTGAGTCTTCCTACAGGCAAGACTTCGTTTCAGGTAAGGGCAGTCACTTTTCTGCTCAAACGAACTACATCGTTCATGAAGCTCACGCGTTTCTCATCTTAACTGACAAGCAATGGATGTTAGATGATCAGTGCTTTGTATCAGTTTCAGAAGCAGATTTGGACTACATATGGTCCATATGTGTAGGAAACACCGTTCTTTTGTTCCGGGCACACTCAGATTTTCTGCTGTATTAGAGACTCTACAAAGTAAGAGTGTGCTTCTTGCTCTAAAGCAGAGTGTGATCCATGGATGAGAACTATGCTGTGTGTTTCCCTTCAGAAATGGAGTTAAATCCCAGGCTCTGAGATTTCCTACAGGCAAGACTTCGTTTCAGGTAAGGGCAGTCACTTTTCAGCTCAAAAGAACTACATCATTCACTGAGCTCACACGTTTCTCATCTTAACTGACAAGCACTGGATATTAGAGGACCTGTGCATTCTATCAGTTTCAGAAGAAGATTTGGACTACATATAGTCTGTATGTGTAGGAAACACCGTTCTTTTGTTCTGGGCACACTCAGATTTCCTGCTGTCTTAGAGCCTCTAGAAAGCAAGAGTGTGCTTCTTGCTCTAATGCAGAGTGTGATCCATGGATGAGAACTATGCTGTGTGTTTCCCTTCAGAAATGGAGTTAAATCCCAGTCTCTGTGTCTTCCTACAGGCAAGACTTCGTTTCAGGTAAGGGCAGTCACTTTTCTGCTCAAACTAACTACATCGTTCACGAAGCTCACACATTTCTCATCTTAACTGACAAGCATTGGATGTTAGAGGGTCAGTGCTTTGTATCAGTTTCAGAAGCAGATTTGGAATACATATGGTCCATATGTGTAGGAAACACCGTTCTTTTGTTCTGGGCACACTCAGATTTCCTGCTGTATTAGAGAGTCTAGAAAGCTACAGTGTGCTTCTCGCTCTAAAGCAGAGTATGATCCATGGATGAGTACTATGCTGTGTGTTTCCCTTCAGAAATGGATTTAAATCCCAGGCTCTGTGTCTTACTACAAGCAAGACTTCGTTTCAGGTAAGGGCAGTCACTTTTCAGTTCAAAGGAACTACATCATTCACAAAGCTCACACGTTTCTCATCTTAACTGACAAGCACTGGATGTTAGAGGACCAGTGCATTCTATCAGTTTCAGAAGAAGATTTGGACTACATATAGTCTGTATGTGTAGGAAACACCGTTCTTTTGTTCTGGGCACACTCAGATTTCCTGCTCTCTTAGAGACTCTAGAAAGCAAGAGTGTGCCTCTTGCTCTAAAGAAGAGTGTGATCCATGGATGAGAACTATGCTGTGTGCTTGACTTCAGAAATGGAGTTATATCCCAGGCTCTGAGTCTTACTACAAGCAAGACTTCGTTTCAGGTAGGGGCAGTCACTTTTCAGTTCAAAGGAACTACATCATTCACAAAGCTCACACGTTTCTCATCTTAACTGACAAGCACTGGATGTTAGAGGACCAGTGCATTCTATCAGTTTCAGAAGAAGATTTGGACTACATATAGTCTGTATGTGTAGGAAACACCGTTCTTTTGTTCTGGGCACACTCAGATTTCCTGCTCTCTTAGAGACTCTAGAAAGCAAGAGTGTGCCTCTTGCTCTAAAGAAGAGTGTGATCCATGGATGAGAACTATGCTGTGTGCTTGACTTCAGAAATGGAGTTATATCCCATGCTCTGAGTCTTCCTACAGGAAAGACTTTGTTTCAGGTAAGGGCAGTCACTTTTCAGCAAAAACGAACTACATCGTTCATGAAGCTCACACGTTTCTCATCTTAACTGACAAGCAATGGATGTTAGATGGTCAGTGCTTTGTATCAGTTTCAGAAGAAGAGTTGGACTAGATATGGTCCATATGTGTAGGAAACACCGTTCTTTTGTTCTGGGCACACTCAGATTTCCTGCTGTCTTAGAGAATCTAGAAAGCAATTGCGTGCTTCTTGTTCTAAAGCAGAGTGTGATCAATGGATGATTACACTGCTGTGTGTTTTACTTCAGAAATGGAGTTAAATCCCAGGCTCTGAGTCTTCCTACAAGCAAGACTTAAATTCAGGTAAGGGCAGTCACTTTTCTGCTCAAACTATCTACATCGTTCACGAAGCTCACACATTTCTCATCTTAACTGACAAGCATTGGATGTTAGAGGACCAGTGCATTGTGTCAGTTTCAGAAGAAGATTTGGACTACATATAGTCTGTATGTGTAGGAAACACCGTTCTTTTGTTTTGGGCACAATCAGATTTCCTCTGTATTAGATACTCTAGAAAGCAAGAGCGTGCTTCTTGCTCTGAAGCAGAGTGTGATCCATGGATGAGAACTATGCTGTGTGTTTCACTTCAGAAATTGACTTAAATCCCAGGCTCTGTGTCTTACTACAAGCAAGACTTCGTTTCAGGTAAGGGCAGTCACTTTTCTGCTCAAATGAACTACATCATTCACGAAGCTCACACGTTTCTCATCTTAATTGACAAGCATTGGATGGTAGAGGACCAGTGCTTTGTATCAGTTTCAGAAGAAGAGTTGGACTAGATATGGTCCATATGTGTAGGAAACACCGTTCTTTTGTTCTGGGCACACTCAGAATTCCTGCTGTCTTAGAGAATCTAGAAAGCAATTGCGTACTTCTTGTTCTAAAGCAGAGTGTGATCAATGGATGAGACAATGCTGTGTGTTTCACTTCAGAATTGGAGTTAAATCCCAGGCTCTGTGTCTTCCTACATGCAAGACCTCGTTTCAGGTAAGGGCAGTCACTTTTCAGTTCAAAGGAACTACATCATTCACAAAGCTCACACGTTTCTCATCTTAACTGACAAGCACTGGATGTTAGAGGACCAGTGCATTCTATCAGTTTCAGAAGAAGATTTGGACTACATATAGTCCTTATGTGTAGGAAACACCGTTCTTTTGTTCTGGGCACACTCAGATTTCCTGCTGTCTTAGAGACTCTAGAAAGCAAGAGTGTGCTTCTTGCTCTAAAGCAGAGTGTGATCCATGGATGAGAACTATGCTGTGTGCTTGACTTCAGAAATGGAGTTAAATCCCAGGCTCTGAGTCTTCCTACAGGCAAGACTTCGTTTCAGGTAAGGGCAGTCACTTTTCTGCTCAAACGAACTACATCGTTCATGAAGCTCACGCGTTTCTCATCTTAACTGACAAGCAATGGATGTTAGATGATCAGTGCTTTGTATCAGTTTCAGAAGCAGATTTGGACTACATATGGTCCATATGTGTAGGAAACACCGTTCTTTTGTTCCGGGCACACTCAGATTTTCTGCTGTATTAGAGACTCTACAAAGTAAGAGTGTGCTTCTTGCTCTAAAGCAGAGTGTGATCCATGGATGAGAACTATGCTGTGTGTTTCCCTTCAGAAATGGAGTTAAATCCCAGGCTCTGAGATTTCCTACAGGCAAGACTTCGTTTCAGGTAAGGGCAGTCACTTTTCTGCTCAAACTAACTACATCGTTCACGAATCTCACACATTTCTCATCTTAACTGACAAGCATTGGATGTTAGAGGGTCAGTGCTTTGTATCAGTTTCAGAAGCAGATTTGGACTACATATGGTCCATATGTGTAGGAAACACCGTTCTTTTGTTCTGGGCACACTCAGATTTCCTGCTGTATTAGAGAGTCTAGAAAGCTAGAGTGTGCTTCTCGCTCTAAAGCAGAGTGTGATCCATGGATGAGTACTATGCTGTGTGTTTCCCTTCAGAAATGGATTTAAATCACAGGCTCTGTGTCTTACTACAAGCAAGACTTCGTTTCAGGTAAGGGCAGTCACTTTTCAGTTCAAAGGAACTACATCATTCACAAAGCTCACACGTTTCTCATCTTAACTGACAAGCACTGGATGTTAGAGGACCAGTGCATTCTATCAGTTTCAGAAGAAGATTTGGACTACATATAGTCTGTATGTGTAGGAAACACCGTTCTTTTGTTCTGGGCACACTCAGATTTCCTGCTGTCTTAGAGACTCTAGAAAGCAAGAGTGTGCTTCTTGCTCTAAAGCAGAGTGTGATCCATGGATGAGAACTATGCTGTGTGCTTGACTTCAGAAATGGAGTTAAATCCCAGGCTCTGAGTCTTCCTACAGGCAAGACTTCGTTTCAGGTAAGGGCAGTCTCTTTTCAGCTCAAACGAACTACATCGTTCATGAAGCTCACACGTTTCTCATCTTAACTGACAAGCAATGGATGTTAGATGGTCAGTGCTTTGTATAAGTTTCAGAAGCAGATTTGGACTACATATGGTCCATATGTGTAGGAAACACCGTTCTTTTGTTCCGGGCACACTCGGATTTCCTGCTGTATTAGAGACTCTACAAAGCAAGAGTAGTCTTCTCGCTCTAAAGCAGAGTGTGATCCATGGATGAGAACTATGCTGTGTGTTTCCCTTCAGAAATGGACTTAAATCCCAGGCTCTGTGTCTTACTACAAGCAAGACTTCGTTTCAGGTAAGGGCAGTCACTTTTCTGCTCAAATGAACTACATCATTCACGAAGCTCACACGTTTCTCATCTTAATTGACAAGCATTGGATGTTAGAGGACCAGTGCATTGTATCAGTTTCAGAAGAAGAGTTGGACTAGATATGGTCCATATGTGTAGGAAATACCGTTCTTTTGTTCTGGGCACACTCAGATTTCCTGCTGTATTAGAAATTCTAGAAAGCAAGAGCGTGCTTGTCGCTCTAAAGCAGAGTGTGATCAATGGATGATTACACTGCTGTGTGTTTTACTTCAGAAATGGAGTTAAATCCCAGGCTCTGAGTCTTCCTACAAGCAAGACTTAAATTCAGGTAAGGGCAGTCACTTTTCTGCTCAAACTAACTACATCGTTCACGAAGCTCACACATTTCTCATCTTAACTGACAAGCATTGGATGTTAGAGGACCAGTGAACTGTGTCAGTTTCAGAAGAAGAGTTGGACTAGATATGGTCCATATGTGTAGGAAACACCGTTCTTTTGTTCTGGGCACACTCAGATTTCCTGCTGTCTTAGAGAATCTAGAAAGCAATAGCGTGCTTCTTGTTCTAAAGCAGAGTGTGATCAATGGATGAGACAATGCTGTGTGTTTCACTTCAGAAATGGAGTTAAATCCCAGGCTCTGTGTCTTCCTACAGGCAAGACTTCGTTTCAGGTAAGGGCAGTCACTTTTCAGCTCAAAAGAACTACATCATTCACTGAGCTCACACGTTTCTCATCTTAACTGACAAGCACTGGATGTTAGAGGACCAGTGCATTCTATCAGTTTCAGAAGAAGATTTGGACTACATATACTCTGTATGTGTAGGAAACACCGTTCTTTTGTTCTGGGCACACTCAGATTTCCTGCTGTCTTAGAGCCTCTAGAAAGCAAGAGTGTGCTTCTTGCTCTAATGCAGAGTGTGATCCATGGATGAGAACTATGCTGTGTGTTTCCCTTCAGAAATGGAGTTAAATCCCAGTCTCTGTGTCTTCCTACAGGCAAGACTTCGTTTCAGGTAAGGGCAGTCACTTTTCTGCTCAAACTAACTACATCGTTCACGAAGCTCACACATTTCTCATCTTAACTGACAAGCATTGGATGTTAGAGGGTCAGTGCTTTGTATCAGTTTCAGAAGCAGATTTGGAATACATATGGTCCATATGTGTAGGAAACACCGTTCTTTTGTTCTGGGCACACTCAGATTTCCTGCTGTATTAGAGAGTCTAGAAAGCTACAGTTTGATTCTCGCTCTAAAGCAGAGTGTGGTCCATGGATGAGTACTATGCTGTGTGTTTCCCTTCAGAAATGGATTTAAATCCCAGGCTCTGTGTCTTACTACAAGCAAGACTTCGTTTCAGGTAAGGGCAGTCACTTTTCAGTTCAAAGGAACTACATCATTCACAAAGCTCACACGTTTCTCATCTTAACTGACAAGCACTGGATGTTAGAGGACCAGTGCATTCTATCAGTTTCAGAAGAAGATTTGGACTACATATAGTCTGTATGTGTAGGAAACACCGTTCTTTTGTTCTGGGCACACTCAGATTTCCTGCTCTCTTAGAGACTCTAGAAAGCAAGAGTGTGCCTCTTGCTCTAAAGAAGAGTGTGATCCATGGATGAGAACTATGCTGTGTGCTTGTCTTCAGAAATGGAGTTATATCCCAGGCTCTGAGTCTTCCTACAGGCAAGACTTTGTTTCAGGTAAGGGCAGTCACTTTTCAGCAAAAACGAACTACATCGTTCATGAAGCTCACACGTTTCTCATCTTAACTGACAAGCAATGGATGTTAGATGGTCAGTGCTTTGTATCAGTTTCAGAAGCAGATTTGGACTACATATGGTCCATATGTGTAGGAAACACCGTTCTTTTGTTCCGGGCACACTCAGATTTCCTGCTGTATTAGAGACTCTACAAAGCAAGAGTAGTCTTCTCGCTCTAAAGCAGAGTGTGATCCATGGATGAGAACTATGCTGTGTGTTTCCCTTCAGAAATGGACTTAAATCCCAGGCTCTGTGTCTTACTACAAGCAAGACTTCGTTTCAGGTAAGGGCAGTCACTTTTCTGCTCAAATGAACTACATCATTCACGAAGCTCACACGTTTCTCATCTTAATTGACAAGCATTGGATGTTAGAGGACCAGTGCTTTGTATCAGTTTCAGAAGAAGAGTTGGACTAGATACGGTCCATATGTGTAGGAAACACCGTTCTTTTGTTCTGGGCACACTCAGATTTCCTGCTGTATTAGAAATTCTAGAAAGCAAGAGCGTGCTTGTCGCTCTAAAGCAGAGTGTGATCAATGGATGATTACACTGCTGTGTGTTTTACTTCAGAAATGGAGTTAAATCCCAGGCTCTGAGTCTTCCTACAAGCAAGACTTAAATTCAGGTAAGGGCAGTCACTTTTCTGCTCAAACTATCTACATCGTTCACGAAGCTCACACATTTCTCATCTTAACTGACAAGCATTGGATGTTAGAGGACCAGTGCATTGTGTCAGTTTCAGAAGAAGGTTTGGACTACATATAGTCCGTATGTGTAGGAAACACTGTTCTTTTGTTCTGGGCACAATCAGATTTCCTACTGTATTAGATACTCTAGAAAGCAAGAGCGTGCTTCTTGCTCTGAAGCAGAGTGTGATCCATGGATGAGAACTATGCTGTGTGTTTCACTTCAGAAATTGACTTAAATCCCAGGCTCTGTGTCTTACTACAAGCAAGACTTCGTTTCAGGTAAGGGCAGTCACTTTTCTGCTCAAATGAACTACATCATTCACGAAGCTCACACGTTTCTCATCTTAATTGACAAGCATTGGATGGTAGAGGACCAGTGCTTTGTATCAGTTTCAGAAGAAGAGTTGGAATAGATATGGTCCATATGTGTAGGAAACACAGTTCTTTTGTTCTGGGCACACTCAGATTTCCTGCTGTCTTAGATAATCTAGAAAGCAATAGCGTGCTTCTTGTTATAAAGCAGAGTGTGATCAATGGATGAGACAATGCTGTGTGTTTCACTTCCGAAATGGAGTTAAATCCCAGGCTCTGTGTCTTCCTACAGGCAAGACTTCGTTTCAGGTAAGGGCAGTCACTTTTCAGGTCAAACGAACTACATCGTTCACTGAGCTCACACATTTCTCATCTTAACAGACAAGCATTGGATGTTAGTGAACCAGTGGATTGTAACAGTTTCAGAAGAATATTTGGACTACATGTAGTCTGTATGTGTCGGACACCGTTCTATTGTTCTGGGCACAATCAGATTTCCTGCTCTATTAGAGACTCTAGAAAGCAAGAGCGTGCTTCTTGCTCTATAGCAGAGTGTGATCCATGGATGAGAACTATGCTGTGTGTTTCCCTTCAGAAATGGAGTTAAATCCCAGGCTCTGTGTCTTCCTACAGGCAAGACTTCGTTTCAGGTAAGGGCAGTCACTTTTCAGTTCAAAGGAACTACATCATTCACAAAGCTCACACGTTTCTCATCTTAACTGACAAGCACTGGATGTTAGAGGACCAGTGCCTTCTATCAGTTTCAGAAGAAGATTTGGACTACATATAGTCTGTATGTGTAGGAAACACCGTTCTTTTGTTCTGGGCACACTCAGATTTCCTGCTGTCTTAGAGCCTCTAGAAAGCAAGAGTGTGCTTCTTGCTCTAATGCAGAGTGTGATCCATGGATGAGAACTATGCTGTGTGTTTCCCTTCAGAAATGGAGTTAAATCCCAGTCTCTGTGTCTTCCTACAGGCAAGACTTCGTTTCAGGTAAGGGCAGTCACTTTTCTGCTCAAACTAACTACATCGTTCACGAAGCTCACACATTTCTCATCTTAACTGACAAGCATTGGATGTTAGAGGGTCAGTGCTTTGTATCAGTTTCAGAAGCAGATTTGGAATACATATGGTCCATATGTGTAGGAAACACCGTTCTTTTGTTCTGGGCACACTCAGATTTCCTGCTGTATTAGAGAGTCTAGAAAGCTAGAGTGTGCTTCTCGCTCTAAAGCAGAGTGTGATCCATGGATGAGTACTATGCTGTGTGTTTCCCTTCAGAAATGGATTTAAATCCCAGGCTCTGTGTCTTACTACAAGCAAGACTTCGTTTCAGGTAAGGGCAGTCACTTTTCAGTTCAAAGGAACTACATCATTCACAAAGCTCACACGTTTCTCATCTTAACTGACAAGCACTGGATGTTAGAGGACCAGTGCATTCTATCAGTTTCAGAAGAAGATTTGGACTACATATAGTCTGTATGTGTAGGAAACACCGTTCTTTTGTTCTGGGCACACTCAGATTTCCTGCTCTCTTAGAGACTCTAGAAAGCAAGAGTGTGCCTCTTGCTCTAAAGAAGAGTGTGATCCATGGATGAGAACTATGCTGTGTGCTTGACTTCAGAAATGGAGTTAAATCCCAGGCTCTGAGTCTTCCTACAGGCAAGACTTCGTTTCAGGTAAGGGCAGTCACTTTTCAGCTCAAACGAACTACATCGTTCATGAAGCTCACACGTTTCTCATCTTAACTGACAAGCAATGGATGTTAGATGGTCAGTGCTTTGTATCAGTTTCAGAAGCAGATTTGGACTACATATGGTCCATATGTGTAGGAAACACTGTTCTTTTGTTCCGGGCACACTCAGATTTCCTGCTGTATTAGAGACTCTACAAAGCAAGTGTAGTCTTCTCGCTCTAAAGCAGAGTGTGATCCATGGATGAGAACTATGCTGTGTGTTTCCCTTCAGAAATGGACTTAAATCCCAGGCTCTGTGTCTTACTACAAGCAAGACTTCGTTTCAGGTAAGGGCAGTCACTTTTCTGCTCAAATGAACTACATCATTCACGAAGCTCACACGTTTCTCATCTTAATTGACAAGCATGGGATGTTAGAGGACCAGTGCTTTGTATCAGTTTCAGAAGAAGAGTTGGACTAGATATGGTCCATATGTGTAGGAAACACCGTTCTTTTGTTCTGGGCACACTCAGATTTCCTGCTGTATTAGAAATTCTAGAAAGCAAGAGCGTGCTTGTCGCTCTAAAGCAGAGTGTGATCAATGGATGATTACACTGCTGTGTGTTTTACTTCAGAAATGGAGTTAAATCCCAGGCTCTGAGTCTTCCTACATGCAAGACTTCAATTCAGGTAAGGGCAGTCACTTTTCTGCTCAAACAAACTACATCGTTCACGAAGCTCACACATTTCTCATCTTAACTGACAAGCATTGGATGTTAGAGGACCAGTGCATTGTGTCAGTTTCAGAAGAAGATTTGGACTACATATAGTCCGTATGTGTAGGAAACACCGTTCTTTTGTTCTGGGCACAATCAGATTTCCTGCTGTATTAGACACTCTAGAAAGCAAGAGCGTGCTTCTTGCTCTGAAGCAGAGTGTGATCCATGGATGAGAACTATGCTGTGTGTTTCACTTCAGAAATTGACTTAAATCCCAGGCTCTGTGTCTTACTACAAGCAAGACTTAGTTTCAGGTAAGGGCAGTCACTTTTCTGCTCAAATGAACTACATCATTCACGAAGCTCACACGTTTCTCATCTTAATTGACAAGCATTGGATGGTAGAGGACCAGTGCTTTGTATCAGTTTCAGAAGAAGAGTTGGACTAGATATGGTCCATATGTGTAGGAAACACCGTTCTTTTGTTCTGGGCACACTCAGATTTCCTGCTGACTTAGAGACTCTAGAAAGCAAGAGCGTGCTTCTCGCTCTAAAGCAGAGTGTGATCAATGGATGTTTACACTGCTGTGTGTTTTACTTCAGAAATGGAGTTAAATCCCAGGCTCTGAGTCTTCCTACAAGCAAGACTTAAATTCAGGTAAGGGCAGTCACTTTTCTGCTCAAACTAACTACATCGTTCACAAAGCTCACACATTTCTCATCTTAACTGACAAGCATTGGATGGTAGAGGACCAGTGCATTGTGTCAGTTTCAGAAGAAGATTTGGACTACATATAGTCCGTATGTGTAGGAAACACCGTTCTTTTGTTCTGGGCACACTCAGATTTCCTGCTGTCTTAGAGAATCTAGAAAGCAATAGCGTGCTTCTTGTTCTAAAGCAGAGTGTGATCAATGGATGAGACAATGCTGTGTGTTTCACTTCAGAAATATAGTTAAATCCCAGACTCTGTGTCTTCCTACAGGCAAGACTTCGTTTCAGGTAAGGGCAGTCACTTTTCAGTTCAAAGGAACTACATCATTCACAAAGCTCACACGTTTCTCATCTTAACTGACAAGCACTGGATGTTAGAGGACCAGTGCATTCTATCAGTTTCAGAAGAAGATTTGGACTACATATAGTCCGTATGTGTAGGAAACACCGTTCTTTTGTTCTGGGCACACTCAGATTTCCTGCTGTCTTAGAGACTCTAGAAAGCAAGAGTGTGCTTCTTGCTCTAAAGCAGAGTGTGATCCATGGATGAGAACTATGCTGTGTGCTTGACTTCAGAAATGGAGTTAAATCCCAGGCTCTGAGTCTTCCTACAGGCAAGACTTCATTTCAGGTAAGGGCAGTCACTTTTCTGCTCAAACGAACTACATCGTCCATGAAGCTCACGCGTTTCTCATCTTAACTGACAAGCAATGGATGTTAGATGGTCAGTGCTTTGTATCAGTTTCAGAAGCAGGTTTGGACTACATATAGTCCATATGTGTAGGAAAGACCGTTCTTTTGTTCCGGGCACACTCAGATTTCCTGCTGTATTAGAGACTCTACAAAACAAGAGTGTGCTTCTCGCTCTAAAGCAGAGTGTGATCCATGGATGAGAACTATTCTGTGTGTTTCCCTTCAGAAATAGAGTTAAATCGCAGACTCTGTGTCTTCCTACAGGCAACACTTCGTTTCAGGTAAGGGCAGTCACTTTTCTGCTCAAAGGAACTACATTGTTCACGAACCTCACACGTTTCTCATCTTAACTGACAAGCATTGGATGTTAGAGGACCAGTGCATTGTATCAGTTTCAGAAACAGAGTTGGACTAGATATGGTCCGTATGTGTAGGAAACACCGTTCTTTTGTTCTGGGCACAATCAGATTTCCTGCTGTATTAGATACTCTAGAAAGCAAGAGCGTACTTCTTGCTCTAAAGCAGAGTGTGATTCATGGATGAGAACTATGCTGTGTGTTTCCCTTCAGAAATGGAGTTAAATCCCAGTCTCTGTGTCTTCCTACAGGCAAGACTTCGTTTCAGGTAAGGGCAGTCACTTTTCTGCTCAAACTAATTACATCGTTCTCGAAGCTCACACATTTCTCATCTTAACTGACAAGCATTGGATGTTAGAGGTTCAGTGCTTTGTATCAGTTTCAGAAGCAGATTTGGACTACATATGGTCCATATGTGTAGGAAACACCGTTGTTTTGTTCTGGGCACACTCAGATTTCCTGCTGTATTAGAGAGTCTAGAAAGCTAGAGTGTGCTTCTCGCTCTAAAGCAGAGTGTGATCCATGGATGAGTACTATGCTGTGTGTTTCCCTTCAGAAATGGATTTAAATCCCAGGCTCTGTGTCTTACTACTAGCAAGACTTCGTTTCAGGTAAGGGCAGTCACTTTTCAGTTCAAAGGAACTACATCATTCACAAAGCTCACACGTTTCTCATCTTAACTGACAAGCACTAGATGTTAGAGGACCAGTGCATTCTATCAGTTTCAGAAGAAGAGTTGGACTAGATATGATCCACATGTGTAGGAAACACCGTTCTTTTGTTCTGGGCACACTCAGATTTCCTGCTGACTTAGAGACTCTTTAAAGCAAGAGCGTGCTTCTCGCTCTAAAGCAGAGTGTGATCAATGGATGTTTACACTGCTGTGTGTTTTACTTCAGAAATGGAGTTAAATCCCAGGCTCTGAGTCTTCCTACAAGCAAGACTTAAATTCAGGTAAGGGCAGTCACTTTTCTGCTCAAACTAACTACATCGTTCACAAAGCTCACACATTTCTCATCTTAACTGACAAGCATTGGATGGTAGAGGACCAGTGCATTGTGTCAGTTTCAGAAGAAGATTTGGACTACATATAGTCCGTATGTGTAGGAAACACCGTTCTTTTGTTCTGGGCACACTCAGATTTCCTGCTGTCTTAGAGAATCTAGAAAGCAATAGCGTGCTTCTTGTTCTAAAGAAGAGTGTGATCAATGGATGAGACAATGCTGTGTGTTTCACTTCAGAAATATAGTTAAATCCCAGGCTCTGTGTCTTCCTACAGGCAAGACTTCGTTTCAGGTAAGGGCAGTCACTTTTCAGTTCAAAGGAACTACATCATTCACAAAGCTCACACGTTTCTCATCTTAACTGACAAGCACTGGATGTTAGAGGACCAGTGCATTCTATCAGTTTCAGAAGAGGATTTGGACTACATATAGTCCGTATGTGTAGGAAACACCGTTCTTTTGTTCTGGGCACACTCAGATTTCCTGCTGTCTTAGAGACTCTAGAAAGCAAGAGTGTGCTTCTTGCTCTAAAGCAGAGTGTGATCCATGGATGAGAACTATGCTGTGTGCTTGACTTCAGAAATGGAGTTAAATCCCAGGCTCTGAGTCTTCCTACAGGCAAGACTTCATTTCAGGTAAGGGCAGTCACTTTTCTGCTCAAACGAACTACATCGTCCATGAAGCTCACGCGTTTCTCATCTTAACTGACAAGCAATGGATGTTAGATGGTCAGTGCTTTGTATCAGTTTCAGAAGCAGATTTGGACTACATATAGTCCATATGTGTAGGAAAGACCGTTCTTTTGTTCCGGGCACACTCAGATTTCCTGCTGTATTAGAGACTCTACAAAGCAAGAGTGTGCTTCTCGCTCTAAAGCAGAGTGTGATCCATGGATGAGAACTATGCTGTGTGTTTCCCTTCAGAAATGGACTTAAATCCCAAGCTCTGTGTCTTACTACAAGCAAGACTTCGTTTCAGGTAAGGGCAGTCACTTTTCTGCTCAAATGAACTACATCATTCACGAAGCTCACATGTTTCTCATCTTAATTGACAAGCATTGCATGTTAGAGGACCAGTGCTTTGTATCAGTTTCAGAAGAAGAGTTGGACTAGATATGGTCCATATGTGTAGGAAACACCGTTCTTTTGTTCTGGGCACACTCAGATTTCCTGCTGTATTAGAAATTCTAGAAAGCAAGAGCGTGCTTGTCGCTCTAAAGCACAGTGTGATCAATGGATGATTACACTGCTGTGTGTTTTACTTCAGAAATGGAGTTAAATCCCAGGCTCTGAGTCTTCCTACATGCAAGACTTAAATTCAGGTAAGGGCAGTCACTTTTCTGCTCAAACTAACTACATCGTTCACGAAGCTCACACATTTCTCATCTTAACTGACAAGCATTGGATGTTAGAGGACCAGTGCATTGTGTCAGTTTCAGAAGAAGATTTGGACTACATATAGTCCGTATGTGTAGGAAACACCGTTCTTTTGTTCTGGGCACAATCAGATTTCCTGCTGTATTAGACACTCTAGAAAGCAAGAGCGTGCTTCTTGCTCTGAAGCAGAGTGTGATCCATGGATGAGAACTATGCTGTGTGTTTCACTTCAGAAATTGACTTAAATCCCAAGGCTCTGTGTCTTACTACAAGCAAGACTTCGTTTCAGGTAAGGGCAGTCACTTTTCTGCTCAAATGAACTACATCATTCACGAAGCTCACACGTTTCTCATCTTAATTGACAAGCATTGGATGGTAGAGGACCAGTGCTTTGTATCAGTTTCAGAAGAAGAGTTGGACTAGATATGGTCCATATGTGTAGGAAACACCGTTCTTTTGTTCTGGGCACACTCAGATTTCCTGCTGACTTAGAGACTCTAGAAAGCAAGAGCGTGCTTCTCGCTCTAAAGCAGAGTGTGATCAATGGATGTTTACACTGCTGTGTGTTTTACTTCAGAAATGGAGTTAAATCCCAGGCTCTGAGTCTTCCTACAAGCAAGACTTAAATTCAGGTAAGGGCAGTCACTTTTCTGCTCAAACTAACTACATCGTTCACAAAGCTCACACATTACTCATCTTAACTGACAAGCATTGGATGGTAGAGGACCAGTGCATTGTGTCAGTTTCAGAAGAAGATTTGGACTACATATAGTCCGTATGTGTAGGAAACACCGTTCTTTTGTTCTGGGCACACTCAGATTTCCTGCTGTCTTAGAGAATCTAGAAAGCAATAGCGTGCTTCTTGTTCTAAAGCAGAGTGTGATCAATGGATGAGACAATGCTGTGTGTTTCACTTCAGAAATATAGTTAAATCCCAGACTCTGTGTCTTCCTACAGGCAAGACTTCGTTTCAGGTAAGGGCAGTCACTTTTCAGTTCAAAGGAACTACATCATTCACAAAGCTCACACGTTTCTCATCTTAACTGACAAGCACTGGATGTTAGAGGACCAGTGCATTCTATCAGTTTCAGAAGAAGATTTGGACTACATATAGTCCTTATGTGTAGGAAACACCGTTCTTTTGTTCTGGGCACACTCAGATTTCCTGCTGTCTTAGAGACTCTAGAAAGCAAGAGTGTGCTTCTTGCTCTAAAGCAGAGTGTGATCCATGGATGAGAACTATGCTGTGTGCTTGACTTCAGAAATGGAGTTAAATCCCAGGCTCTGAGTCTTCCTACAGGCAAGACTTCATTTCAGGTAAGGGCAGTCACTTTTCTGCTCAAACGAACTACATCGTCCATGAAGCTCACGCGTTTCTCATCTTAACTGACAAGCAATGGATGTTAGATGGTCAGTGCTTTGTATCAGTTTCAGAAGCAGGTTTGGAATACATATAGTCCATATGTGTAGGAAAGACCGTTCTTTTGTTCCGGGCACACTCAGATTTCCTGCTGTATTAGAGACTCTACAAAGCAAGAGTGTGCTTCTCGCTCTAAAGCAGAGTGTGATCCATGGATGAGAACTATTCTGTGTGTTTCCCTTCAGAAATAGAGTTAAATCGCAGACTCTGAGTCTTCCTACAGGCAACACTTCGTTTCAGGTAAGGGCAGTCACTTTTCTGCTCAAAGGAACTACATTGTTCACGAAGCTCACACGTTTCTCATCTTAACTGACAAGCATTGGATGTTAGAGGACCAGTGCATTGTATCAGTTTCAGAAACAGAGTTGGACTAGATATGGTCCGTATGTGTAGGAAACACCGTTCTTTTGTTCTGGGCACAATCAGATTTCCTGCTGTATTAGATACTCTAGAAAGCAAGAGCGTACTTCTTGCTCTAAAGCAGAGTGTGATTCATGGATGAGAACTATGCTGTGTGTTTCCCTTCAGAAATGGAGTTAAATCCCAGTCTCTGTGTCTTCCTACAGGCAAGACTTCGTTTCAGGTAAGGGCAGTCACTTTTCTGCTCAAACTAATTACATCGTTCACGAAGCTCACACATTTCTCATCTTAACTGACAAGCATTGGATGTTAGAGGTTCAGTGCTTTGTATCAGTTTCAGAAGCAGATTTGGACTACATATGGTCCATATGTGTAGGAAACACCGTTCTTTTGTTCTGGGCACACTCAGATTTCCTGCTGTATTAGAGAGTCTAGAAAGCTAGAGTGTGCTTCTCGCTCTAATGCAGAGTGTGATCCATGGATGAGTACTATGCTGTGTGTTTCCCTTCAGAAATGGATTTAAATCCCAGGCTCTGTGTCTTACTACTAGCAAGACTTCGTTTCAGGTAAGGGCAGTCACTTTTCAGTTCAAAGGAACTACATCATTCACAAAGCTCACACGTTTCTCATCTTAACTGACAAGCACTGGATGTTAGAGGACCAGTGCATTCTATCAGTTTCAGAAGAAGATTTGGACTACATATAGTCCGTATGTGTAGGAAACACCGTTCTTTTGTTCTGGGCACACTCAGATTTCCTGCTGTCTTAGGGACTCTAGAAAGCAAGAGTGTGCTTCTTGCTCTAAAGCAGAGTGTGATCCATGGATGAGAACTATTCTCTGTGCTTGACTTCAGAAATGGAGTTAAATCCCAGGCTCTGAGTCTTCCTACAGGCAAGACTTCATTTCAGGTAAGGGCAGTCACTTTTCTGCTCAAACGAACTACATCGTCCATGAAGCTCACGCGTTTCTCATCTTAACTGACAAGCAATGGATGTTAGATGGTCAGTGCTTTGTATCAGTTTCAGAAGCAGATTTGGACTACATATAGTCCATATGTGTAGGAAAGACCGTTCTTTTGTTCCGGGCACACTCAGATTTCCTGCTGTATTAGAGACTCTACAAAGCAAGAGTGTGCTTCGCGCTCTAAAGCAGAGTGTGATCCATGGATGAGAACTATGCTGTGTGTTTCCCTTCAGAAATGGACTTAAATCCCAAGCTCTGTGTCTTACTACAAGCAAGACTTCGTTTCAGGTAAGGGCAGTCACTTTTCTGCTCAAATGAACTACATCATTCACGAAGCTCACATGTTTCTCATCTTAATTGACAAGCATTGCATGTTAGAGGACCAGTGCTTTGTATCAGTTTCAGAAGAAGAGTTGGACTAGATATGGTCCATATGTGTAGGAAACACCGTTCTTTTGTTCTGGGCACACTCAGATTTCCTGCTGTATTAGAAATTCTAGAAAGCAAGAGCGTGCTTGTCGCTCTAAAGCACAGTGTGATTAATGGATGATTACACTGCTGTGTGTTTTACTTCAGAAATGGAGTTAAATCCCAGGCTCTGAGTCTTCCTACATGCAAGACTTAAATTCAGGTAAGGGCAGTCACTTTTCTGCTCAAACTAACTACATCGTTCACGAAGCTCACAGATTTCTCATCTTAACTGACAAGCATTGGATGTTAGAGGACCAGTGCATTGTGTCAGTTTCAGAAGAAGATTTGGACTACATATAGTCCGTATGTGTAGGAAACACCGTTCTTTTGTTCTGGGCACAATCAGATTTCCTGCTGTATTAGACACTCTAGAAAGCAAGAGCGTGCTTCTTGCTCTGAAGCAGAGTGTGATCCATGGATGAGAACTATGCTGTGTGTTTCACTTCAGAAATTGACTTAAATCCCAAGGCTCTGTGTCTTACAACAAGCAAGACTTCGTTTCAGGTAAGGGCAGTCACTTTTCTGCTCAAATGAACTACATCATTCACGAAGCTCACACGTTTCTCATCTTAATTGACAAGCATTGGATGGTAGAGGACCAGTGCTTTGTATCAGTTTCAGAAGAAGAGTTGGACTAGATATGGTCCATATGTGTAGGAAACACCGTTCTTTTGTTCTGGGCACACTCAGATTTCCTGCTGACTTAGAGACTCTAGAAAGCAAGAGCGTGCTTCTCGCTCTAAAGCAGAGTGTGATCAATGGATGTTTACACTGCTGTGTGTTTTACTTCAGAAATGGAGTTAAATCCCAGGCTCTGAGTCTTCCTACAAGCAAGACTTAAATTCAGGTAAGGGCAGTCACTTTTCTGCTCAAACTAACTACATCGTTCACAAAGCTCACACATTACTCATCTTAACTGACAAGCATTGGATGGTAGAGGACCAGTGCATTGTGTCAGTTTCAGAAGAAGATTTGGACTACATATAGTCCATATGTGTAGGAAACACCGTTCTTTTGTTCTGGGCACACTCAGATTTCCTGCTGTCTTAGAGAATCTAGAAAGCAATAGCGTGCTTCTTGTTCTAAAGCAGAGTGTGATCAATGGATGAGACAATGCTGTGTGTTTCACTTCAGAAATATAGTTAAATCCCAGACTCTGTGTCTTCCTACAGGCAAGACTTCGTTTCAGGTAAGGGCAGTCACTTTTCAGTTCAAAGGAACTACATCATTCACAAAGCTCACACGTTTCTCATCTTAACTGACAAGCACTGGATGTTAGAGGACCAGTGCATTCTATCAGTTTCAGAAGAAGATTTGGACTACATATAGTCCTTATGTGTAGGAAACACCGTTCTTTTGTTCTGGGCACACTCAGATTTCCTGCTGTCTTAGAGACTCTAGAAAGCAAGAGTGTGCTTCTTGCTCTAAAGCAGAGTGTGATCCATGGATGAGAACTATGCTGTGTGCTTGACTTCAGAAATGGAGTTAAATCCCAGGCTCTGAGTCTTCCTACAGGCAAGACTTCATTTCAGGTAAGGGCAGTCACTTTTCTGCTCAAACGAACTACATCGTCCATGAAGCTCACGCGTTTCTCATCTTAACTGACAAGCAATGGATGTTAGATGGTCAGTGCTTTGTATCAGTTTCAGAAGCAGGTTTGGAATACATATAGTCCATATGTGTAGGAAAGACCGTTCTTTTGTTCCGGGCACACTCAGATTTCCTGCTGTATTAGAGACTCTACAAAGCAAGAGTGTGCTTCTCGCTCTAAAGCAGAGTGTGATCCATGGATGAGAACTATTCTGTGTGTTTCCCTTCAGAAATAGAGTTAAATCGCAGACTCTGAGTCTTCCTACAGGCAACACTTCGTTTCAGGTAAGGGCAGTCACTTTTCTGCTCAAAGGAACTACATTGTTCACGAAGCTCACACGTTTCTCATCTTAACTGACAAGCATTGGATGTTAGAGGACCAGTGCATTGTATCAGTTTCAGAAACAGAGTTGGACTAGATATGGTCCGTATGTGTAGGAAACACCGTTCTTTTGTTCTGGGCACAATCAGATTTCCTGCTGTATTAGATACTCTAGAAAGCAAGAGCGTACTTCTTGCTCTAAAGCAGAGTGTGATTCATGGATGAGAACTATGCTGTGTGTTTCCCTTCAGAAATGGAGTTAAATCCCAGTCTCTGTGTCTTCCTACAGGCAAGACTTCGTTTCAGGTAAGGGCAGTCACTTTTCTGCTCAAACTAATTACATCGTTCACGAAGCTCACACATTTCTCATCTTAACTGACAAGCATTGGATGTTAGAGGTTCAGTGCTTTGTATCAGTTTCAGAAGCAGATTTGGACTACATATGGTCCATATGTGTAGGAAACACCGTTCTTTTGTTCTGGGCACACTCAGATTTCCTGCTGTATTAGAGAGTCTAGAAAGCTAGAGTGTGCTTCTCGCTCTAAAGCAGAGTGTGATCCATGGATGAGTACTATGCTGTGTGTTTCCCTTCAGAAATGGATTTAAATCCCAGGCTCTGTGTCTTACTACTAGCAAGACTTCGTTTCAGATAAGGGCAGTCACTTTTCAGTTCAAAGGAACTACATCATTCACAAAGCTCACACGTTTCTCATCTTAACTGACAAGCACTAGATGTTAGAGGACCAGTGCATTCTATCAGTTTCAGAAGAAGAGTTGGACTAGATATGGTCCATATGTGTAGGAAACACCGTTCTTTTGTTCTGGGCACACTCAGATTTCCTGCTGACTTAGAGACTCTAGAAAGCAAGAGCGTGCTTCTCGCTCTAAAGCAGAGTGTGATCAATGGATGTTTACACTGCTTTGTGTTTTACTTCAGAAATGGAGTTAAATCCCAGGCTCTGAGTCTTCCTACAAGCAAGACTTAAATTCAGGTAAGGGCAGTCACTTTTCTGCTCAAACTAACTACATCGTTCACAAAGCTCACACATTTCTCATCTTAACTGACAAGCATTGGATGGTAGAGGACCAGTGCATTGTGTCAGTTTCAGAAGAAGATTTGGACTACATATAGTCCATATGTGTAGGAAACACCGTTCTTTTGTTCTGGGCACACTCAGATTTCCTGCTGTCTTAGAGAATCTAGAAAGCAATAGCATGCTTCTTGTTCTAAAGCAGAGTGTGATCAATGGATGAGACAATGCTGTGTGTTTCACTTCAGAAATATAGTTAAATCCCAGGCTCTGTGTCTTCCTACAGGCAAGACTTCGTTTCAGGTAAGGGCAGTCACTTTTCAGTTCAAAGGAACTACATCATTCACAAAGCTCACACGTTTCTCATCTTAACTGACAAGCACTGGATGTTAGAGGACCAGTGCATTCTATCAGTTTCAGAAGAAGATTTGGACTACATATAGTCCGTATGTGTAGGAAACACCGTTCTTTTGTTCTGGGCACACTCAGATTTCCTGCTGTCTTAGAGACTCTAGAAAGCAAGAGTGTGCTTCTTGCTCTAAAGCAGAGTGTGATCCATGGATGAGAACTATGCTGTGTGCTTGACTTCAGAAATGGAGTTAAATCCCAGGCTCTGAGTCTTCCTACAGGCAAGACTTCATTTCAGGTAAGGGCAGTCACTTTTCTGCTCAAACGAACTACATCGTCCATGAAGCTCACGCGTTTCTCATCTTAACTGACAAGCAATGGATGTTAGATGGTCAGTGCTTTGTATCAGTTTCAGAAGCAGATTTGGACTACATATAGTCCATATGTGTAGGAAAGACCGTTCTTTTGTTCCGGGCACACTCAGATTTCCTGCTGTATTAGAGACTCTACAAAGCAAGAGTGTGCTTCTCGCTCTAAAGCAGAGTGTGATCCATGGATGAGAACTATTCTGTGTGTTTCCCTTCAGAAATGGAGTTAAATCGCAGACTCTGTGTCTTCCTACAGGCAACACTTCGTTTCAGGTAAGGGCAGTCACTTTTCTGCTCAAAGGAACTACATCGTTCACGAACCTCACACGTTTCTCATCTTAACTGACAAGCATTGGATGTAAGAGGACCAGTGCATTGTATCAGTTTCAGAAACAGAGTTGGACTAGATATGGTCCGTATGTGTAGGAAACACCGTTCTTTGTTCTGGGCACAATCAGATTTCCTGCTGTATTAGATACTCTAGAAAGCAAGAGCGTACTAATTGCTCTAAAGCAGAGTGTGATTCATGGATGAGAACTATGCTGTGTGTTTCCCTTCAGAAATGGAGTTAAATCCCAGTCTCCGTGTCTTCCTACAGGCAAGACTTCGTTTCAGGTAAGGGCAGTCACTTTTCTGCTCAAACTAATTACATCGTTCACGAAGCTCACACATTTCTCATCTTAACTGACAAGCATTGGATGTTAGAGGTTCAGTGCTTTGTATCAGTTTCAGAAGCAGATTTGGACTACATATGGTCCATATGTGTAGGAAACACCGTTCTTTTGTTCTGGGCACACTCAGATTTCCTGCTGTATTAGAGAGTCTAGAAAGCTAGAGTGTGCTTCTCGCTCTAAAGCAGAGTGTGATCCATGGATGAGTACTATGCTGTGTGTTTCCCTTCAGAAATGGATTTAAATCCCAGGCTCTGTGTCTTACTACTAGCAAGACTTCGTTTCAGGTAAGGGCAGTCACTTTTCAGTTCAAAGGAACTACATCATTCACAAAGCTCACACGTTTCTCATCTTAACTGACAAGCACTAGATGTTAGAGGACCAGTGCATTCTATCAGTTTCAGAAGAAGATTTGGACTACATATAGTCTGTATGTGTAGGAACACCGTTCTTTTGTTCTGGGCACACTCAGATTTCCTGCTGTCTTAGAGACTCTAGAAAGCAAGAGTGTGCTTATTGCTCTAAAGCAGAGTGTGATCCATGGATGAGAACTATGCTGTGTGCTTGACTTCAGAAATGGAGTTAAATCCCAGGCTCTGAGTCTTCCTACAGGCAAGATTTCGTTTGAGGTAAGGGCAGTCACTTTTCTGCTCAAACTAACTACATCGTTCACAAAGCTCACACATTTCTCATCTTAACTGACAAGCATTGGATGGTAGAGGACCAGTGCATTGTGTCAGTTTCAGAAGAAGATTTGGACTACATATAGTCCGTATGTGTAGGAAACACCGTTCTTTTGTTCTGGGCACACTCAGACTTCCTGCTGTCTTAGAGAATCTAGAAAGCAATAGCGTGCTTCTTGTTCTAAAGCAGAGTGTGATCAATGGATGAGACAATGTTGTGTGTTTCACTTCAGAAATATAGTTAAGTCCCAGGCTCTGTGTCTTCCTACAGGCAAGACTTCGTTTCAGGTAAGGGCAGTCACTTTTCAGTTCAAAGGAACTACATCATTCACAAAGCTCACACCTTTCTCATCTTAACTGACAAGCACTGGATGTTAGAGGACCAGTGCATTCTATCAGTTTCAGAAGAAGATTTGGACTACATATAGTCCGTATGTGTAGGTAACACCGTTCTTTTGTTCTGGGCACACTCAGATTTCCTGCTGTCTTAGGGACTCTAGAAAGCAAGAGTGTGCTTCTTGCTCTAAAGCAGAGTGTGATCCATGGATGAGAACTATTCTGTGTGCTTGACTTCAGAAATGGAGTTAAATCCCAGGCTCTGAGTCTTCCTACAGGCAAGACTTCATTTCAGGTAAGGGCAGTCACTTTTCTGCTCAAACGAACTACATCGTCCATGAAGCTCACGCGTTTCTCATCTTAACTGACAAGCAATGGATGTTAGATGGTCAGTGCTTTGTATCAGTTTCAGAAGCAGATTTGGACTACATATAGTCCATATGTGTAGGAAAGACCGTTCTTTTGTTCCGGGCACACTCAGATTTCCTGCTGTATTAGAGACTCTACAAAGCAAGAGTGTGCTTCTCGCTCTAAAGCAGAGTGTGATCCATGGATGAGAACTATGCTGTGTGTTTCCCTTCAGAAATGGACTTAAATCCCAAGCTCTGTGTCTTACTACAAGCAAGACTTCGTTTCAGGTAAGGGCAGTCACTTTTCTGCTCAAATGAACTACATCATTCACGAAGCTCACATGTTTCTCATCTTAATTGACAAGCATTGCATGTTAGAGGACCAGTGCTTTGTATCAGTTTCAGAAGAAGAGTTGGACTAGATATGGTCCATATGTGTAGGAAACACCGTTCTTTTGTTCTGGGCACACTCAGATTTCCTGCTGTATTAGAGATTCTAGAAAGCAAGAGTGTGCTTCTCGCTCTAAAGCAGAGTGTGATCAATGGATGATTACACTGCTGTGTGTTTTACTTCAGAAATGGAATTAAATCCCAAGCTCTGTGTCTTACTACAAGCAAGACTTCGTTTCAGGTAAGGGCAGTCACTTTTTGCTCAAACTAACTACATCGTTCACAATGCTCACACGTTTCTCAT
The DNA here is from genome assembly GCA_949786385.1 of Onychomys leucogaster. Taxonomy (NCBI): domain Eukaryota; kingdom Metazoa; phylum Chordata; class Mammalia; order Rodentia; family Cricetidae; genus Onychomys; species Onychomys leucogaster. The sequence continues at coordinate 139,509 of CATKUP010000386.1, forward strand.
CTTAACTGACAATCATTGGATGTTAGAGGACCAGTGCATTGTGTCAGTTTCAGAAGAAGATTTGGACTACATATGGTCCATATTTATAAGAAACACCGTTCTTTTGTTCCGGGCACACTCAGATTTCCTGCTGTATTAGAGACTCTACAAAGCAAGAGTAGTCTTCTCGCTCTAAAGCAGAGTGTGATCAATGGATGAGACAATGCTGTGTGTTTCACTTCAGAAATGGAGTTAAATCCCAGGCTCTGTGTCTTCCTACAGGCAAGACTTCGTTTCAGGTAAGGGCACTCACTTTCCAGTTCAAAGGAACTACATCATTCACAAAGCTCACACGTTTCTCATCTAACTGACAAGCACAGGATGTTAGAGGACCAGTGCATTCTATCAGTTTCATAAGAAGATTTGGACTACATATAGACCTTATGTGTAGGAAACACCGTTCTTTTGTTCTGGGCACACTCAGATTTCCTGCTGTCTTAGAGACTCTAGAAAGCAAGAGTGTGCTTCTTGCTCTAAAGCAGAGTGTGATCCATAGATGAGAACTACGCTGTGTGCTTGATTTCAGAAATGGAGTTAAATCCCAGGCTCTGAGTCTTCCTACAGGCAAGACTTCAATTCAGGTAAGGGCAGTCACTTTTCAGCTCAAACGAACTACATCGTTCACTGAGCTCACACATTTCTCATCTTAACAGACAAGCATTGGATGTTAGAGGACCAGTGCTTTGTATCAGTTTCAGAAGAAGAGTTGGACTAGATATGGTCCATATGTGTAGGAAACACCGTTCTTTTGTTCTGGGCACACTCAGATTTCCTGCTGTATTAGAAATTCTAGAAAGCAAGAGCGTGCTTCTTGCTCTAAAGCAGAGTGTGATCCATGGATGAGAACTATGCTGTGTGTTTCCCTTCAGAAATGTAGTTAAATCCCAGGCTCTGTGTCTTCCTACAAGCAAGACTTAGTTTCAGGTAAGGGCAGTCACTTTTCAGCTCAAACGAACTACATCGTTCACTGAGCTCACACATTTCTCATCTTAAGAGACAAGCATTGGATGTTAGAGGACCAGTGCTTTGTATCAGTTTCAGAAGCAGAGTTGGACTAGATATGGTCCGTATGTGTAGGAAACACCGTTCTTTTGTTCTCAGCACACTCACGTTTCCTGCTGTCTTAGAGATTCTAGAAAGCAAGAGCGTGCTTCTTGTTCTAAAGCAGAGTGTGATCAATGGATGAGATAATGCTGTGTGTTTCACTTCAGAATTGGAGTTAAATCCCAGGCTCTGAGTCTCCCTACAAGCAAGACTTCGTTTCAGGTAAGGGCAGTCACTTTTCTGCTCAAAGGAACTACATAGTACACGAAGCTCACACGTTTCTCATCTTAACTGAGAAGCATTGGATATTAGAGGACCAGTGCATTGTATCAGTTTCAGAAGAAGATTAGGACTACATATAGTCCGTATGTGTAGGAAACACCGTTCTTTTGTTCTGGGCACCCTCAGATTTCCTGCTGTATTAGAGAGTCTAGAAAGCTAGAGTGTGCTTCTCGCTCTAAAGCAGAGTGTGATCCATGGATGAGAACTATGCTGTGTGTTTCCCTTCAGAAATGGACTTAAATCCCAGGCTCTGTGTCTTACTACAAGCAAGACTTCGTTTCAGGTAATGGCAGTCACTTTTCTGCTCAAATGAACTCCATCATTCACGAATCTCACACGTTTCTCATCTTAATTGACAAGCATTGGATGTTAGAGGACCAGTGCTTTGTATCAGTTTCAGAAGAAGAGTTGGACTAGATATGGTCCATATGTGTAGGAAACACCGTTCTTTTGTTCTGGGCACACTCAGATTTCCTGCTGTCTTAGATACTAGAAAGCAATAGCGTGCTTCTTGTTCTAAAGCAGAGTGTGATCAATGGATGAGACAATGCTGTGTGTTTCACTTCCGAAATGGAGTTAAATCCCAGGCTCTGTGTCTTCCTACAGGCAAGACTTCATTTCAGGTAAGGGCAGTCACTTTTCAGCTCAAACGAACTACATCGTTCAGTGAGCTCACACATTTCTCATCTTAACAGACAAGCATTGGATGTTAGAGGACCAGTGCATTGTATCAGTTTCAGAAGAAGATTTGGACTACATGTAGTCCGTATGTGTCGGACACCGTTCTATTGTTCTGGGCACAATCAGATTTCCTGCTCTATTAGAGACTCTAGAAAGCAAGAGCGTGCTTCTTGCTCTATAGCAGAGTGTGATCCATTGATGAGAACTATGCTGTATGTTTTCCTTCAGAAATGGAGTTAAATCCCAGACTCTGTGTCTTCCTACAGGCAAGACTTCGTTTCAGGTAAGGGCAGTCACTTTTCAGCTCAAACAAACTACATCGTTCACTGAGCTCACACATTTCTCATCTTAACAGACAAGCATTGGATGTTAGAGGACCAGTGATTTGTATCAGTTTCAGAAGCAGAGTTGGACTAGATATTGTCCGTATGTGTAGGAAACACCGTTCTTTTGTTCTCAGCACACTCATGTTTCCTGCTGTCTTAGAGACTCTAGAAAGCAAGAGCATACTTCTTGTTCTAAAGCAGAGTGTCATCAATGGATGAGACAATGCAGTGTGTTTCACTTCAGAAATGGAGTTAAATCCCAGGCTCTGAGTCTCCCTACAAGCAAGACTTCGTTTCAGGTAAGGGCAGTCACTTCTCTGCTCAAAGGAACTACATCGTTCACGAAGCTCACACGTTTCTCATCTTAACTGACAAGCATTGGATGTTAGAGGACCAGTGCATTGTATCAGTTTCAGAAGAAGATTTGGACTACATGTAGTCTGTATGTGTAGGAAACACCGTTCTTTTGTTCTGGGCACAATCAGATTTCCTGCTCTATTAGATACTCTAGAAAGCAAGAGCGTGCTTCTTGCTCTAAAGCAGAGTGTGATCCATGGATGAGAACTATGCTGTGTGTTTCCCTTCAGAAATGGACTTAAATCCCAGGCTTTGTGTCTTACTACAAGCAAGACTTCGTTTCAGGTAAGGGCAGTCACTTTTCTGCTCAAATGAACTACATCATTCACGAAGCTCACACGTTTCTCATCTTAATTGACAAGCATCGGATGTTAGAGGACCAGTGCTTTGTATCAGTTTCAGAAGAAGAGTTGGACTAGATATGGTCCATATGTGTAGGAAACACCGTTCTTTTGTTCTGGGCACACTCAGATTTCCTGCTGTATTAGAAATTCTAGAAAGCAAGAGCGTGCTTCTTGCTCTAAAGCAGAGTGTGATCCATGGATGAGAACTATGCTGTGTGTTTCCCTTCAGAAATGGAGTTAAATCCCAGGCTCTGTGTCTTCCTACAAGCAAGACTTTGTTTCAGGTAAGGGCAGTCACTTTTCAGCTCAAACGAACTACATAGTTCACTGAGCTCACACATTTCTCATCTTAACAGACAAGCATTGGATGTTAGAGGACCAGTGCTTTGTATCAGTTTCAGAAGCAGAGTTGGACTAGATATGGTCCGTATGTGTAGGAAACACCGTTCTTTTGTTCTCAGCACACTCACGTTTCCTGCTGTCTTAGAGACTCTAGAAAGCAAGAGCGTGCTTCTTGTTCTAAAGCAGAGTGTGATCAATGGATGAGATAATGCTGTGTGTTTCACTTCAGAATTGGAGTTAAATCCCAGGCTCTGAGTCTCCCTACAAGCAAGACTTCGTTTCAGGAAAGGGCAGTCACTTTTCTGCTCAAAGGATCTACATCGTTCACGAAGCTCACACGTTTCTCATCTTAACTGACAAGCATTGGATATTAGAGGACCAGTGCATTGTATCAGTTTCAGAAGAAGATTAGGACTACATATAGTCCGTATGTGTAGGAAACACCGTTCTTTTGTTCTGGGCACAATCAGATTTCCTGGTGTATTAGTGACTCTAGAAAGCAAGAGCGTGCTTCTTGCTCTAAAGCAGAGTGTGATCCATGGATGAGAACTATGCTGTGTGTTTCCCTTCAGAAATGGACTTAAATCCCAGGCTCTGTGTCTTACTACAAGCAAGACTTCGTTTCAGGTAAGGGCAGTCACTTTTCAGTTCAAAGGAACTACATCATTCACAAAGCTCACACGTTTCTCATCTTAACTGACAAGCACTGGATGTTAGAGGACCAGTGCATTCTATCAGTTTCAGAAGAAGATTTGGACTACATATAGTCCGTATGTGTAGGAAACACCGTTCTTTTGTTCTGGGCACACTCAGATTTCCTGCTGTCTTATAGACTCTAGAAATCATGAGTGTGCTTCTTGCTCTAAAGCAGAGTGTGATCCATGGATGAGAACTATGCTGTGTGCTTGACTTCAGAAATGGAGTTAAATCCCAGGCTCTGAGTCTTCCTACAGGCTAAATTCGTTTCAGGTAGGGCAGTCACTTTTCTGCTCAAACGAACTACATCATTCATGAAGCTCACACGTTTCTCATCTTAACTGACAAGCATTGGATGTTAGATGGTCAGTGCTTTGTATCAGTTTCAGAAGCAGATTTGGACTACATATGGTCCATATGTGTAGGAAACACCGTTCTTTTGTTCTGGGCACACTCAGATTTCCTGCTGTATTAGAAATTCTAGAAAGCAAGAGCGTGCTTCTTGCTCTAAAGCAGAGTGTGATCCATGGATGAGAACTATGCTGTGTGTTTCCCTTCAGAAATGGAGTTAAATCCCAGGCTCTGTGTCTTCCTACAAGCAAGACTTAGTTTCAGGTAAGGGCAGTCACTTTTCAGCTCAAAAGAACTACATCGTTCACTGAGCTCACACATTTCTCATCTTAACAGACAAGCATTGGATGTTAGAGGACCAGTGCTTTGTATCAGTTTCAGAAGCAGAGTTGGACTAGATATGGTCCGTATGTGTAGGAAACACCGTTCTTTTGTTCTCAGCACACTCACGTTTCCTGCTGTGTTAGAGACTCTAGAAAGCAAGAGCGTGCTTCTTGTTCTAAAGCAGAGTGTGATCCATGGATGAGAACTATGCTGTGTGTTTCCCTTCAGAAATGGAGTTAAATCCCAGGCTCTGTGTCTTCCTACAGGCAAGACTTCGTTTCAGGTAAGGGCAGTCACTTTTCTGCTCAAACTAACTACATCGTTCACGAAGCTCACACATTTCTCATCTTAACTGACAAGCATTGGATATTAGAGGACCAGTGCATTGTATCAGTTTCAGAAGAAGATTAGGACTACATATAGTCCGTATGTGTAGGAAACACCGTTCTTTTGTTCTGGGCACACTCAGATTTCCTGCTGTATTAGAGAGTCTAGAAAGCTAGAGTGTGCTTCTCGCTCTAAAGCAGAGTGTGATCCATGGATGAGAACTATGCTGTGTGTTTCCCTTCAGAAATGGACTTAAATCCCAGGCTCTGTGTCTTACTACAAGCAAGACTTCGTTTCAGGTAATGGCAGTCACTTTTCTGCTCAAATGAACTCCATCAATCACGAATCTCACACGTTTCTCATCTTAATTGACAAGCATTGGATGTTAGAGGACCAGTGCTTTGTATCAGTTTCAGAAGAAGAGTTGGACTAGATATGGTCCATATGTGTAGGAAACACCGTTCTTTTGTTCTGGGCACACTCAGATTTCCTGCTGTCTTAGAGAATCTAGAAAGCAATAGCGTGCTTCTTGTTCTAAAGCAGAGTGTGATCAATGGATGAGACAATGCTGTGTGTTTCACTTCCGAAATGGAGTTAAATCCCAGGCTCTGTGTCTTCCTACAGGCAAGACTTCATTTCAGGTAAGGGCAGTCACTTTTCAGCTCAAACGAACTACATCGTTCAGTGAGCTCACACATTTCTCATCTTAACAGACAAGCATTGGATGTTAGAGGACCAGTGCATTGTATCAGTTTCAGAAGAAGATTTGGACTACATGTAGTCCGTATGTGTCGGACACCGTTCTATTTTTCTGGGCACAATCAGATTTCCTGCTCTATTAGAGACTCTAGAAAGCAAGAGCGTGCTTCTTGCTCTACAGCAAAGTGTGATCCATTGATGAGAACTATGCTGTATGTTTTCCTTCAGAAATGGAGTTAAATCCCAGACTCTGTGTCTTCCTACAGGCAAGAATTCGTTTCAGGTAAGGGCAGTCACTTTTCAGCTCAAACGAACTACATCGTTCACTGAGCTCACACATTTCTCATCTTAACAGACAAGCATTGGATGTTAGAGAACCAGTGATTTGTATCAGTTTCAGAAGCAGAGTTGGACTAGATATTGTCCATATGTGTAGGAAACACCGTTCTTTTGTTCTCAGCACACTCATGTTTCCTGCTGTCTTAGAGACTCTAGAAAGCAAGAGCATACTTCCTGTTCTAAAGCAGAGTGTCATCAATGGATGAGACAATGCAGTGTGTTTCACTTCAGAAATGGAGTTAAATCCCAGGCTCTGAGTCTCCCTACAAGCAAGACTTTGTTTCAGGTAAGGGCAGTCACTTTTCTGCTCAAAGGAACTACATCGTTCACGAAGCTCACACGTTTCTCATCTTAACTGACAAGCATTGGATGTTAGAGGACCAGTGCATTGTATCAGTTTCAGAAGAAGATTTGGACTACATGTAGTCTGTATGTGTAGGAAACACCGTTCTTTTGTTCTGGGCACAATCTGATTTCCTGCTCTATTAGATACTCTAGAAAGCAAGAGCGTGCTTCTTGCTCTAAAGCAGAGTGTGATCCATGGATGAGAACTATGCTGTGTGTTTCCCTTCAGAAATGGACTTAAATCCCAGGCTTTGTGTCTTACTACAAGCAAGACTTCGTTTCAGGTAAGGGCAGTCACTTTTCTGCTCAAATGAACTACATCATTCACGAAGCTCACACGTTTCTCATCTTAATTGACAAGCATCGGATGATAGAGGACCAGTGATTTGTATCAGTTTCAGAAGAAGAGTTGGACTAGATATGGTCCATATGTGTAGGAAACACCGTTCTTTTGTTCTGGGCACCCTCAGATTTCCTGCTGTATTAGAAATTCTAGAAAGCAAGAGCGTGCTTCTTGCTCTAAAGCAGAGTGTGATCCATGGATGAGAACTATGCTGTGTGTTTCCCTTCAGAAATGGAGTTAAATCCCAGGCTCTGTATCTTCCTACAAGCAAGACTTCGTTTCAGGTAAGGGCAGTCACTTTTCAGCTCAAACGAACTACATCGTTCACTGAGCTCACACATTTCTCATCTTAACAGACAAGCATTGGATGTTAGAGGACCAGTGCTTTGTATCAGTTTCAGAAGCAGAGTTGGACTAGATATGGTCCGTATGTGTAGGAAACACCGTTCTTTTGTTCTCAGCACACTCACGTTTCCTGCTGTCTTAGAGACTCTAGAAAGCAAGAGCGTGCTTCTTGTTCTAAAGCAGAGTGTGATCAATGGATGAGATAATGCTGTGTGTTTCACTTCAGAATTGGAGTTAAATCCCAGGCTCTGAGTCTCCCTACAAGCAAGACTTCGTTTCAGGAAAGGGCAGTCACTTTTCTGCTCAAAGGATCTACATCGTTCACGAAGCTCACACGTTTCTCATCTTAACTGACAAGCATTGGATATTAGAGGACCAGTGCATTGTATCAGTTTCAGAAGAAGATTAGGACTACATATAGTCCGTATGTGTAGGAAACACCGTTCTTTTGTTCTGGGCACAATCAGATTTCCTGGTGTATTAGTGACTCTAGAAAGCAAGAGCGTGCTTCTTGCTCTAAAGCAGAGTGTGATCCATGGATGAGAACTATGCTGTGTGTTTCCCTTCAGAAATGGACTTAAATCCCAGGCTCTGTGTCTTACTACAAGCAAGACTTCGTTTCAGGTAAGGGCAGTCACTTTTCAGTTCAAAGGAACTACATCATTCACAAAGCTCACACGTTTCTCATCTTAACTGACAAGCACTGGATGTTAGAGGACCAGTGCATTCTATCAGTTTCAGAAGAAGATTTGGACTACATATAGTCCGTATGTGTAGGAAACACCGTTCTTTTGTTCTGGGCACACTCAGATTTCCTGCTGTCTTATAGACTCTAGAAATAATGAGTGTACTTCTTGCTCTAAAGCAGAGTGTGATCCATGGATGAGAACTATGCTGTGTGCTTGACTTCAGAAATGGACTTAAATCCCAGGCTTTGTGTCTTACTACAAGCAAGACTTCGTTTCAGGTAAGGGCAGTCACTTTTCTGCTCAAATGAACTACATCATTCACGAAGCTCACTGTTTCTCATCTTAATTGACAAGCATCGGATGATAGAGGACCAGTGCTTTGTATCAGTTTCAGAAGAAGAGTTGGACTAGATATGGTCCATATGTGTAGGAAACACCGTTCTTTTGTTCTGGGCACACTCAGATTTCCTGCTGTATTCGAGACTCTAGAAAGCAAGAGCGTGCTTCTTGCTCTAAAGCAGAGTGTGATCCATGGATGAGAACTATGCTGTGTGTTTCCCTTCAGAAATGGAGTTAAATCCCAGGCTCTGTGTCTTCCTACAGGCAAGACTTCGTTTCAGGTAAGGGCAGTCACTTTTCTGCTCAAACTAACTACATCGTTCACGAAGCTCACACATTTCTCATCTTAACTGACAAGCATTGGATATTAGAGGACCAGTGCATTGTATCAGTTTCAGAAGAAGATTAGGACTACATATAGTCCGTATGTGTAGGAAACACCGTTCTTTTGTTCTGGGCACACTCAGATTTCCTGCTGTATTAGAGAGTCTAGAAAGCTAGAGTGTGCTTCTCGCTCTAAAGCAGAGTGTGATCCATGGATGAGAACTATGCTGTGTGTTTCCCTTCAGAAATGGACTTAAATCCCAGGCTCTGTGTCTTACTACAAGCAAGACTTCGTTTCAGGTAATGGCAGTCACTTTTCTGCTCAAATGAACTCCATCAATCACGAATCTCACACGTTTCTCATCTTAATTGACAAGCATTGGATGTTAGAGGACCAGTGCTTTGTATCAGTTTCAGAAGAAGAGTTGGACTAGATATGGTCCATATGTGTAGGAAACACCGTTCTTTTGTTCTGGGCACACTCAGATTTCCTGCTGTCTTAGAGAATCTAGAAAGCAATAGCGTGCTTCTTGTTCTAAAGCAGAGTGTGATCAATGGATGAGACAATGCTGTGTGTTTCACTTCCGAAATGGAGTTAAATCCCAGGCTCTGTGTCTTCCTACAGGCAAGACTTCATTTCAGGTAAGGGCAGTCACTTTTCAGCTCAAACGAACTACATCGTTCAGTGAGCTCACACATTTCTCATCTTAATAGACAAGCATTGGATGTTAGAGGACCAGTGCATTGTATCAGTTTCAGAAGAAGATTTGGACTACATGTAGTCCGTATGTGTCGGACACCGTTCTATTTTTCTGGGCACAATCAGATTTCCTGCTCTATTAGAGACTCTAGAAAGCAAGAGCGTGCTTCTTGCTCTACAGCAAAGTGTGATCCATTGATGAGAACTATGCTGTATGTTTTCCTTCAGAAATGGAGTTAAATCCCAGACTCTGTGTCTTCCTACAGGCAAGACTTCGTTTCAGGTAAGGGCAGTCACTTTTCAGCTCAAACGAACTACATCGTTCACTGAGCTCACACATTTCTCATCTTAACAGACAAGCATTGGATGTTAGAGAACCAGTGATTTGTATCAGTTTCAGAAGCAGAGTTGGACTAGATATTGTCCATATGTGTAGGAAACACCGTTCTTTTGTTCTCAGCACACTCATGTTTCCTGCTGTCTTAGAGACTCTAGAAAGCAAGAGCATACTTCCTGTTCTAAAGCAGAGTGTCATCAATGGATGAGGCAATGCAGTGTGTTTCACTTCAGAAATGGAGTTAAATCCCAGGCTCTGAGTCTCCCTACAAGCAAGACTTTGTTTCAGGTAAGGGCAGTCACTTTTCTGCTCAAAGGAACTACATCGTTCACGAAGCTCACACGTTTCTCATCTTAACTGACAAGCATTGGATGTTAGAGGACCAGTGCATTGTATCAGTTTCAGAAGAAGATTTGGACTACATGTAGTCTGTATGTGTAGGAAACACCGTTCTTTTGTTCTGGGCACAATCTGATTTCCTGCTCTATTAGATACTCTAGAAAGCAAGAGCGTGCTTCTTGCTCTAAAGCAGAGTGTGATCCATGGATGAGAACTATGCTGTGTGTTTCCCTTCAGAAATGGACTTAAATCCCAGGCTTTGTGTCTTACTACAAGCAAGACTTCGTTTCAGGTAAGGGCAGTCACTTTTCTGCTCAAATGAACTACATCATTCACGAAGCTCACACGTTTCTCATCTTAATTGACAAGCATCGGATGATAGAGGACCAGTGATTTGTATCAGTTTCAGAAGAAGAGTTGGACTAGATATGGTCCATATGTGTAGGAAACACCGTTCTTTTGTTCTGGGCACCCTCAGATTTCCTGCTGTATTAGAAATTCTAGAAAGCAAGAGCGTGCTTCTTGCTCTAAAGCAGAGTGTGATCCATGGATGAGAACTATGCTGTGTGTTTCCCTTCAGAAATGGAGTTAAATCCCAGGCTCTGTATCTTCCTACAAGCAAGACTTCGTTTCAGGTAAGGGCAGTCACTTTTCAGCTCAAACGAACTACATCGTTCACTGAGCTCACACATTTCTCATCTTAACAGACAAGCATTGGATGTTAGAGGACCAGTGCTTTGTATCAGTTTCAGAAGCAGAGTTGGACTAGATATGGTCCGTATGTGTAGGAAACACCGTTCTTTTGTTCTCAGCACACTCACGTTTCCTGCTGTCTTAGAGACTCTAGAAAGCAAGAGCGTGCTTCTTGTTCTAAAGCAGAGTGTGATCAATGGATGAGATAATGCTGTGTGTTTCACTTCAGAATTGGAGTTAAATCCCAGGCTCTGAGTCTCCCTACAAGCAAGACTTCGTTTCAGGAAAGGGCAGTCACTTTTCTGCTCAAAGGATCTACATCGTTCACGAAGCTCACACGTTTCTCATCTTAACTGACAAGCATTGGATATTAGAGGACCAGTGCATTGTATCAGTTTCAGAAGAAGATTAGGACTACATATAGTCCGTATGTGTAGGAAACACCGTTCTTTTGTTCTGGGCACAATCAGATTTCCTGGTGTATTAGTGACTCTAGAAAGCAAGAGCGTGCTTCTTGCTCTAAAGCAGAGTGTGATCCATGGATGAGAACTATGCTGTGTGTTTCCCTTCAGAAATGGACTTAAATCCCAGGCTCTGTGTCTTACTACAAGCAAGACTTCGTTTCAGGTAAGGGCAGTCACTTTTCAGTTCAAAGGAACTACATCATTCACAAAGCTCACACGTTTCTCATCTTAACTGACAAGCACTGGATGTTAGAGGACCAGTGCATTCTATCAGTTTCAGAAGAAGATTTGGACTACATATAGTCCGTATGTGTAGGAAACACCGTTCTTTTGTTCTGGGCACACTCAGATTTCCTGCTGTCTTATAGACTCTAGAAATCATGAGTGTACTTCTTGCTCTAAAGCAGAGTGTGATCCATGGATGAGAACTATGCTGTGTGCTTGACTTCAGAAATGGACTTAAATCCCAGGCTTTGTGTCTTACTACAAGCAAGACTTCGTTTCAGGTAAGGGCAGTCACTTTTCTGCTCAAATGAACTACATCATTCACGAAGCTCACTGTTTCTCATCTTAATTGACAAGCATCGGATGATAGAGGACCAGTGCTTTGTATCAGTTTCAGAAGAAGAGTTGGACTAGATATGGTCCATATGTGTAGGAAACACCGTTCTTTTGTTCTGGGCACACTCAGATTTCCTGCTGTATTAGAAATTCTAGAAAGCAAGAGCGTGCTTCTTGCTCTAAAGCAGAGTGTGATCCATGGATGAGAACTATGCTGTGTGTTTCCCTTCAGAAATGGAGTTAAATCCCAGGCTCTGTATCTTCCTACAAGCAAGACTTCGTTTCAGGTAAGGGCAGTCACTTTTCAGCTCAAACGAACTACATCGTTCACTGAGCTCACACATTTCTCATCTTAACAGACAAGCATTGGATGTTAGAGGACCAGTGCTTTGTATCAGTTTCAGAAGCAGAGTTGGACTAGATATGGTCCGTATGTGTAGGAAACACCGTTCTTTTGTTCTCAGCACACTCACGTTTCCTGCTGTCTTAGAGACTCTAGAAAGCAAGAGCGTGCTTCTTGTTCTAAAGCAGAGTGTGATCAATGGATGAGATAATGCTGTGTGTTTCACTTCAGAATTGGAGTTAAATCCCAGGCTCTGAGTCTCCCTACAAGCAAGACTTCGTTTCAGGAAAGGGCAGTCACTTTTCTGCTCAAAGGATCTACATCGTTCACGAAGCTCACACGTTTCTCATCTTAACTGACAAGCATTGGATATTAGAGGACCAGTGCTTTGTATCAGTTTCAGAAGAAGATTAGGACTACATATAGTCCGTATGTGTAGGAAACACCGTTCTTTTGTTCTGGGCACAATCAGAATCCTGGTGTATTAGTGACTCTAGAAAGCAAGAGCGTGCTTCTTGCTCTAAAGCAGAGTGTGATCCATGGATGAGAACTATGCTGTGTGTTTCCCTTCAGAAATGGACTTAAATCCCAGGCTCTGTGTCTTACTACAAGCAAGACTTCGTTTCAGGTAAGGGCAGTCACTTTTCAGTTCAAAGGAACTACATCATTCACAAAGCTCACACGTTTCTCATCTTAACTGACAAGCACTGGATGTTAGAGGACCAGTGCATTCTATCAGTTTCAGAAGAAGATTTGGACTACATATAGTCCGTATGTGTAGGAAACACCGTTCTTTTGTTCTGGGCACACTCAGATTTCCTGCTGTCTTATAGACTCTAGAAATCATGAGTGTGCTTCTTGCTCTAAAGCAGAGTGTGATCCATGGATGAGAACTATGCTGTGTGCTTGACTTCAGAAATGGAGTTAAATCCCAGGCTCTGAGTCTTCCTACAGGCAAAATTCGTTTCAGGTAGGGCAGTCACTTTTCTGCTCAAACGAACTACTTCATTCATGAAGCTCACACGTTTCTCATCTTAACTGACAAGCATTGGATGTTAGATGGTCAGTGCTTTGTATCAGTTTCAGAAGCAGATTTGGACTACATATGGTCCATATGTGTAGGAAACACCGTTCTTTTTTTCTGGGCACACTCAGATTTCCTGCTGTATTAGAAATTCTAGAAAGCAAGAGCGTGCTTCTTGCTCTAAAGCAGAGTGTGATCCATGGATGAGAACTATGCTGTGTGTTTCCCTTCAGAAATGGAGTTAAATCCCAGGCTCTGTGTCTTCCTACAAGCAAGACTTAGTTTCAGGTAAGGGCAGTCACTTTTCAGCTCAAACGAACTACATCGTTCACTGAGCTCACACATTTCTCATCTTAACAGACAAGCATTGGATGTTAGAGGACCAGTGCTTTGTATCAGTTTCAGAAGCAGAGTTGGACTAGATATGGTCCGTATGTGTAGGAAACACCGTTCTTTTGTTCTCAGCACACTCACGTTTCCTGCTGTCTTAGAGACTCTAGAAAGCAAGAGCGTGCTTCTTGCTCTAAAGCAGAGTGTGATCCATGGATGAGAACTATGCTGTGTGTTTCCCTTCAGAAATGGAGTTAAATCCCAGGCTCTGTGTCTTCCTACAGGCAAGACTTCGTTTCAGGTAAGGGCAGTCACTTTTCTGCTCAAACTAACTACATCGTTCATGAAGCTCACACATTTCTCATCTTAACTGACAAGCATTGGATATTAGAGGACCAGTGCATTGTATCAGTTTCAGAAGAAGATTAGGACTACATATAGTCCGTATGTGTAGGAAACACCGTTCTTTTGTTCTGGGCACACTCAGATTTCCTGCTGTATTAGAGAGTCTAGAAAGCTAGAGTGTGCTTCTCGCTCTAAAGCAGAGTGTGATCCATGGATGAGAACTATGCTGTGTGTTTCCCTTCAGAAATGGAATTAAATCCCAGGCTCTGTGTCTTACTACAAGTAAGACTTCGTTTCAGGTAATGGCAGTCACTTTTCTGCTCAAATGAACTCCATCATTCACGAAGCTCACACGTTTCTCATCTTAATTGACAAGCATTGGATGTTAGAGGACCAGTGCTTTGTATCAGTTTCAGAAGAAGAGTTGGACTAGATATGGTCCATATGTGTAGGAAACACCGTTCTTTTGTTCTGGGCACACTCAGATTTCCTGCTGTCTTAGAGAATCTAGAATGCAATAGCGTGCTTCTTGTTCTAAAGCAGAGTGTGATCCATGGATGAGAACTATGCTGTGTGCTTGACTTCAGAAATGGACTTAAATCCCAGGCTTTGTGTCTTACTACAAGCAAGACTTCGTTTCAGGTAAGGGCAGTCACTTTTCTGCTCAAATGAACTACATCATTCACGAAGCTCACTGTTTCTCATCTTAATTGACAAGCATCGGATGATAGAGGACCAGTGCTTTGTATCAGTTTCAGAAGAAGAGTTGGACTAGATATGGTCCATATGTGTAGGAAACACCGTTCTTTTGTTCTGGGCACACTCAGATTTCCTGCTGTATTAGAAATTCTAGAAAGCAAGAGCGTGCTTCTTGCTCTAAAGCAGAGTGTGATCCATGGATGAGAACTATGCTGTGTGTTTCCCTTCAGAAATGGAGTTAAATCCCAGGCTCTGTATCTTCCTACAAGCAAGACTTCGTTTCAGGTAAGGGCAGTCACTTTTCAGCTCAAACGAACTACATCGTTCACTGAGCTCACACATTTCTCATCTTAACAGACAAGCATTGGATGTTAGAGGACCAGTGCTTTGTATCAGTTTCAGAAGCAGAGTTGGACTAGATATGGTCCGTATGTGTAGGAAACACCGTTCTTTTGTTCTCAGCACACTCACGTTTCCTGCTGTCTTAGAGACTCTAGAAAGCAAGAGCGTGCTTCTTGTTCTAAAGCAGAGTGTGATCAATGGATGAGATAATGCTGTGTGTTTCACTTCAGAATTGGAGTTAAATCCCAGGCTCTGAGTCTCCCTACAAGCAAGACTTCGTTTCAGGAAAGGGCAGTCACTTTTCTGCTCAAAGGATCTACATCGTTCACGAAGCTCACACGTTTCTCATCTTAACTGACAAGCATTGGATATTAGAGGACCAGTGCTTTGTATCAGTTTCAGAAGAAGATTAGGACTACATATAGTCCGTATGTGTAGGAAACACCGTTCTTTTGTTCTGGGCACAATCAGAATCCTGGTGTATTAGTGACTCTAGAAAGCAAGAGCGTGCTTCTTGCTCTAAAGCAGAGTGTGATCCATGGATGAGAACTATGCTGTGTGTTTCCCTTCAGAAATGGACTTAAATCCCAGGCTCTGTGTCTTACTACAAGCAAGACTTCGTTTCAGGTAAGGGCAGTCACTTTTCAGTTCAAAGGAACTACATCATTCACAAAGCTCACACGTTTCTCATCTTAACTGACAAGCACTGGATGTTAGAGGACCAGTGCATTCTATCAGTTTCAGAAGAAGATTTGGACTACATATAGTCCGTATGTGTAGGAAACACCGTTCTTTTGTTCTGGGCACACTCAGATTTCCTGCTGTCTTATAGACTCTAGAAATCATGAGTGTGCTTCTTGCTCTAAAGCAGAGTGTGATCCATGGATGAGAACTATGCTGTGTGCTTGACTTCAGAAATGGAGTTAAATCCCAGGCTCTGAGTCTTCCTACAGGCAAAATTCGTTTCAGGTAGGGCAGTCACTTTTCTGCTCAAACGAACTACTTCATTCATGAAGCTCACACGTTTCTCATCTTAACTGACAAGCATTGGATGTTAGATGGTCAGTGCTTTGTATCAGTTTCAGAAGCAGATTTGGACTACATATGGTCCATATGTGTAGGAAACACCGTTCTTTTTTTCTGGGCACACTCAGATTTCCTGCTGTATTAGAAATTCTAGAAAGCAAGAGCGTGCTTCTTGCTCTAAAGCAGAGTGTGATCCATGGATGAGAACTATGCTGTGTGTTTCCCTTCAGAAATGGAGTTAAATCCCAGGCTCTGTGTCTTCCTACAAGCAAGACTTAGTTTCAGGTAAGGGCAGTCACTTTTCAGCTCAAACGAACTACATCGTTCACTGAGCTCACACATTTCTCATCTTAACAGACAAGCATTGGATGTTAGAGGACCAGTGCTTTGTATCAGTTTCAGAAGCAGAGTTGGACTAGATATGGTCCGTATGTGTAGGAAACACCGTTCTTTTGTTCTCAGCACACTCACGTTTCCTGCTGTCTTAGAGACTCTAGAAAGCAAGAGCGTGCTTCTTGCTCTAAAGCAGAGTGTGATCCATGGATGAGAACTATGCTGTGTGTTTCCCTTCAGAAATGGAGTTAAATCCCAGGCTCTGTGTCTTCCTACAGGCAAGACTTCGTTTCAGGTAAGGGCAGTCACTTTTCTGCTCAAACTAACTACATCGTTCATGAAGCTCACACATTTCTCATCTTAACTGACAAGCATTGGATATTAGAGGACCAGTGCATTGTATCAGTTTCAGAAGAAGATTAGGACTACATATAGTCCGTATGTGTAGGAAACACCGTTCTTTTGTTCTGGGCACACTCAGATTTCCTGCTGTATTAGAGAGTCTAGAAAGCTAGAGTGTGCTTCTCGCTCTAAAGCAGAGTGTGATCCATGGATGAGAACTATGCTGTGTGTTTCCCTTCAGAAATGGAATTAAATCCCAGGCTCTGTGTCTTACTACAAGTAAGACTTCGTTTCAGGTAATGGCAGTCACTTTTCTGCTCAAATGAACTCCATCATTCACGAAGCTCACACGTTTCTCATCTTAATTGACAAGCATTGGATGTTAGAGGACCAGTGCTTTGTATCAGTTTCAGAAGAAGAGTTGGACTAGATATGGTCCATATGTGTAGGAAACACCGTTCTTTTGTTCTGGGCACACTCAGATTTCCTGCTGTCTTAGAGAATCTAGAATGCAATAGCGTGCTTCTTGTTCTAAAGCAGAGTGTGATCAATGGATGAGACAATGCTGTGTGTTTCACTTCCGAAATGGAGTTAAATCCCAGGCTCTGTGTCTTCCTACAGGCAAGACTTCATTTCAGGTAAGGGCAGTCACTTTTCAGCTCAAACGAACTACATCGTTCAGTGAGCTCACACATTTCTCATCTTAACAGACAAGCATTGGATGTTAGAGGACCAGTGCATTGTATCAGTTTCAGAAGAAGATTTGGACTACATGTAGTCCGTATGTGTCGGACACCGTTCTATTGTTCTGGGCACAATCAGATTTCCTGCTCTATTAGAGACTCTAGAAAGCAAGAGCGTGCTTCTTGCTCTATAGCAGAGTGTGATCCATTGATGAGAACTATGCTGTATGTTTTCCTTCAGAAATGGAGTTAAATCCCAGACTCTGTGTCTTCCTACAGGCAAGACTTCGTTTCAGGTAAGGGCAGTCACTTTTCAGCTCAAACGAACTACATCGTTCACTGAGCTCACACATTTCTCATCTTAACAGACAAGCATTGGATGTTAGAGGACCAGTGATTTGTATCAGTTTCAGAAGCAGAGTTGGACTAGATATTGTCCGTATGTGTAGGAAACACCGTTCTTTTGTTCTCAGCACACTCACGTTTCCTGCTGTCTTAGAGACTCTAGAAAGCAAGAGCATACTTCTTGTTCTAAAGCAGAGTGTCATCAATGGATGAGACAATGCAGTGTGTTTCACTTCAGAAATGGAGTTAAATCCCAGGCTCTGAGTCTCCCTACAAGCAAGACTTCGTTTCAGGTAAGGGCAGTCACTTTTCTGCTCAAAGGAACTACATCGTTCACGAAGCTCACACGTTTCTCATCTTAACTGACAAGCATTGGATGTTAGAGGACCAGTGCATTGTATCAGTTTCAGAAGGAGATTTGGACTACATGTAGTCTGTATGTGTAGGAAACACCGTTCTTTTGTTCTGGGCACAATCAGATTTCCTGCTCTATTAGATACTCTAGAAAGCAAGAGCGTGCTTCTTGCTCTAAAGCAGAGTGTGATCCATGGATGAGAACTATGCTGTGTGTTTCCCTTCAGAAATGGACTTAAATCCCAGGCTTTGTGTCTTACTACAAGCAAGACTTCGTTTCAGGTAAGGGCAGTCACTTTTCTGCTCAAATGAACTACATCATTCACGAAGCTCACACGTTTCTCATCTTAATTGACAAGCATCGGATGTTAGAGGACCAGTGCTTTGTATCAGTTTCAGAAGAAGAGTTGGACTAGATATGGTCCATATGTGTAGGCAACACCGTTCTTTTGTTCTGGGCACACTCAGATTTCCTGCTGTATTAGAAATTCTAGAAAGCAAGAGCGTGCTTCTTGCTCTAAAGAAGAGTGTGATCCATGGATGAGAACTATGCTGTGTGTTTCCCTTCAGAAATGGAGTTAAATCCCAGGCTCTGTGTCTTCCTACAAGCAAGACTTCGTTTCAGGTAAGGGCAGTCACTTTTCAGCTCAAACGAACTACATCGTTCACTGAGCTCACACATTTCTCATCTTAACAGACAAGCATTGGATGTTAGAGGACTAGTGCTTTGTATCAGTTTCAGAAGCAGAGTTGGACTAGATATGGTCCGTATGTGTAGGAAACACCGTTCTTTTGTTCTCAGCACACTCACGTTTCCTGCTGTCTTAGAGACTCTAGAAAGCAAGAGCGTGCTTCTTGTTCTAAAGCAGAGTGTGATCAATGGATGAGATAATGCTGTGTGTTTCACTTCAGAATTGGAGTTAAATCCCAGGCTCTGAGTCTCCCTACAAGCAAGACTTCGTTTCAGGTAAGGGCAGTCACTTTTCTGCTCAAAGGAACTACATCGTTCACGAAGCTCACACGTTTCTCATCTTAACTGACAAGCATTGGATATTAGAGGACCAGTGCATTGTATCAGTTTCAGAAGAAGATTAGGACTACATATAGTCTGTATGTGTAGGAAACACCGTTCTTCTGTTCTGGGCACAATCAGATTTCATGGTGTATTAGTGACTCTAGAAAGCAAGAGCGTGCTTCTTGCTCTAAAGCAGAGTGTGATCCATGGATGAGAACTATGCTGTGTGTTTCCCTTCAGAAATGGTCTTAAATCCCATGCTCTGTGTCTTACTACAAGCAAGACTTCGTTTCAGGTAAGGGCAGTCACTTTTCAGTTCAAAGGAACTACATCATTCACAAAGCTCACACGTTTCTCATCTTAACTGACAAGCACTGGATGTTAGAGGACCAGTGCATTCTATCAGTTTCAGAAGAAGATTTTGACTACATATAGTCCGTATGTGTAGGAAACACCGTTCTTTTGTTCTGGGCACACTCAGATTTCCTGCTCTCTTATAGACTCTAGAAATCATGAGTGTGCTTCTTGCTCTAAAGCAGAGTGTGATCCATGGATGAGAACTATGCTGTGTTCTTGACTTCAGAAATGGAGTTAAATCCCAGGCTCTGAGTCTTCCTACAGGCAAAATTCGTTTCAGGTAAGGGCAGTCACTTTTCTGCTCAAACGAACTACATCGTTCATGAAGCTCACACGTTTCTCATCTTAACTGACAAGCATTGGATGTTAGATGGTCAGTGCTTTGTATCAGTTTCAGAAGAAGATTTGGACTACATATGGTCCATATGTGTAGGAAACACCGTTCTTTTGTTCCGGGCACACTCTGATTTCCTGCTGTATTAGAGACTCTACAAAGCAAGAGTGTGCTTCTCGCTCTAAAGCAGAGTGTGATCCATGGATGAGAACTATGCTGTGTGTTTCCCTTCAGAAATGGACTTAAATCCCAGGCTCTGTGTCTTACTACAAGCAACACTTCGTTTCAGGTAAGGGCAGTCACTTTTCTGCTCAAATGAACTACATCATTCACGAAGCTCACACGTTTCTCATCTTAATTGACAAGCATTGGATGTTAGAGGACCAGTGCTTTGTATCAGTTTCAGAAGAAGAGTTGGACTAGATATGGTCCATATGTGTAGGAAACACCGTTCTTTTGTTCTGGGCACACTCAGATTTCCTGCTGTATTAGAAATTCTGGAAAGCAAGAGCGTGCTTCTTGCTCTAAAGCAGAGTGTGATCCATGGATGAGAACTATGCTGTGTGTTTCCCTTCAGAAATGGAGTTAAATCCCAGGCTCTGTGTCTTCCTACAAGCAAGACTTCGTTTCAGGTAAGGGCAGTCAATTTTCAGCTCAAACGAACTACATTGTTCACGAAGCTCACACGTTTCTCATCTTAACAGGCAAGCATTGGATTTTAGAGGACCAGTGCTTTGTATCAGTTTCAGAAGCAGAGTTCGACTATATAATGTCCGTATGTGTAGGAAACACCGTTCTTTTGTTCTCAGCACACTCACGTTTCCTGCTGTCTTAGAGACTCTAGAAAGCAAGAGCGTGATTCTTGCTCTAAAGCAGAGTGTGATCCATGGATGAGAACTATGCAGTGTGTTTCCCTTCAGAAATGGAGTTAAATCCCAGGCTCTGAGTCTTCCTACAGGCAAGACTTCGTTTCAGGTAAGGGCAGTCACTTTTCTGCTCAAACGAACTACATCATTCATGAAGCTCACACGTTTCTCATCTTAACTGACAAGCATTGGATGTTAGATGGTCAGTGCTTTGTATCACTTTCAGAAGCAGAGTTGGACTAGATATGGTCCGTATGTGTAGGAAACACCGTTCTTTTGTTCCGGGCTCACTCAGATTTCCTGCTGTATTAGAGACTCTACAAAGCAAGAGTGTGCTTCTCGCTCTAAAGCAGAGTGTGATCCATGGATGAGACCTATGCTGTATGTTTCCGTTCAGAAATGGAGTTAAATCCCAGACCCTGTGTCTTCCTACAGGCAAGACTTCTTTTCAGGTAAGGGCAGTCACTTTTCAGCTCAAACGAACTGCATCATTCACGAAGCTCACACGTTTCTCATCTTAACAGGCAAGCATTGGATTTTAGAGGACCAGTACTTTGTATCAGTTTCAGAAGCAGAGTTCGACTATATAATGTCCGTATGTGTAGGAAACACCGTTCTTTTGTTCTCAGCACACTCACGTTTCCTCCTGTCTTAGAGACTCTAGAAAGCAAGAGCGTGCTTCTCGCTCTAAAGCAGAGTGTGATCCATGGATGAGAACTATGCTGTGTGTTTCCCTTCAGAAATGGAGTTAAATCCCAGGCTCTTTGTCTTCCTACAAGCAATACTTCGTTTCAGGTAAGGGCAGTCACTTTCCAGCTCAAAGGAACTACATCCTTCACTGAGCTCACACGTTTATCATCTTAACAGACAAGCATTGGATGTTAGAGGACCAGTGCATTGTATCAGTTTCAGAAGAAGATTTGGACTACATATAGTCAGTACGTGTAGGAAACACCGTTCTTTTTTTCTGGGCACACTCAGATTTCCTGCTGATTTAGAGACTCTAGAAAGCAAGAGCGTGCTTCTTGCTCTAAAGCAGAGTGTGATCCATTGATGAGAACCATGCTGTATGTTCCCCTTCAGAAATGGAGTTAAATCCAAGACTCTGTGTCTTCCTACAGGCAAGAATTCGTTTCAGGTAAGGGAGTCACTTTTCAGCTCAAACGAACTACATCATACACAAAGCTCACACGTTTCTTATCTTAACAGACAAGCATTGGATTTTAGAGGACCAGTGCTTTGTATCTGTTTCAGATGCAGAGTTGGACTATACAATGTCCGTAATTGTAGGAAACACCGTTCTTTTGTTCTGGGCACAATCAGATTTCCTGCTGTCTTAGAGACTCTACAAAGCAAGAGTGTGCTTCTCGCTCTAAAGCAGAGTGTGATCCATGGATGAGAACTATGCTGTGTGTTTCCCTTCAGAAATGGACTTAAATCCCAGGCTCTGTGTCTTACTACAAGCAAGACTTCGTTTCAGGTAAGGGCAGTCACTTTTCTGCTCAAACGAACTAAATCATTCACGAAGCTCACACGTTTCTCATCTTAACTGACAAGCATTGGATGTTAGAGGACCAGTGCATTCTATCAGTTTCAGAAGAAGATTTGGACTACATATAGTCCGTATGTGTAGGAAACACCGTTCTTTTGTTCTCACCACACTCACGTTTCCTGCTGTCTTAGAGACTCTAGAAAGCAAGAGCGTGCTTCTTGTTCTAAAGCAGAGTGTGATCAATGGATGATTACACTGCTGTGTGTTTTACTTCAGAAATGGAGTTAAATCCCAGGCTCTGAGTCTTCCTACAAGCAAGATATCAATTCAGGTAAGGGCAGTCACTTTTCAGCTCAAACGAACTACATCGTTCACGAAGCTCACACGTTTCTCATCTTAACTGACAAGCATTGGATGTTAGAGGGTCAGTGCTTTGTATCAGTTTCAGAAGCAGATTTGGACTAGATATGGTCCATATGTGTAGGAAACACTGTTCTTTTGTTCTGGGCACACTCAGATTTCCTGCTGTATTAGAGAGTCTAGAAAGCTAGAGTGTGCTTCTCGCTCTAAAGCAGAGTGTGATCCATGGATGAGTACTATGCTGTGTGTTTCCCTTGAGAAATGGACTTAAATCCCAGGCTCTGTGTCTTACTACAAGCAAGACTTCGTTTCAGGTAAGGGCAGTCACTTTTCTGCTCAAATGAACTCCATCAATCACGAATCTCACACGTTTCTCATCTTAATTGACAAGCATTGGATGTTAGAGGACCAGTGCTTTGTATCAGTTTCAGAAGAAGAGTTGGACTAGATATGGTCCATATGTGTAGGAAACACCGTTCTTTTGTTCTGGGCACACTCAGATTTCCTGCTGTCTTAGAGAATCTAGAAAGCAATAGCGTGCTTCTTGTTCTAAAGCAGAGTGTGATCAATGGATGAGACAATGCTGTGTGTTTCACTTCCGAAATGGAGTTAAATCCCAGGCTCTGTGTCTTCCTACAGGCAAGACTTCATTTCAGGTAAGGGCAGTCACTTTTCAGCTCAAACGAACTACATCGTTCAGTGAGCTCACACATTTCTCATCTTAACAGACAAGCATTGGATGTTAGAGGACCAGTGCATTGTATCAGTTTCAGAAGAAGATTTGGACTAATGTAGTCCGTATGTGTCGGACACCGTTCTATTTTTCTGGGCACAATCAGATTTCCTGCTCTATTAGAGACTCTAGAAAGCAAGAGCGTGCTTCTTGCTCTACAGCAAAGTGTGATCCATTGATGAGAACTATGCTGTATGTTTTCCTTCAGAAATGGAGTTAAATCCCAGACTCTGTGTCTTCCTACAGGCAAGACTTCGTTTCAGGTAAGGGCAGTCACTTTTCAGCTCAAACGAACTACATCGTTCACTGAGCTCACACATTTCTCATCTTAACAGACAAGCATTGGATGTTAGAGAACCAGTGATTTGTATCAGTTTCAGAAGCAGAGTTGGACTAGATATTGTCCATATGTGTAGGAAACACCGTTCTTTTGTTCTCAGCACACTCATGTTTCCTGCTGTCTTAGAGACTCTAGAAAGCAAGAGCATACTTCCTGTTCTAAAGCAGAGTGTCATCAATGGATGAGACAATGCAGTGTGTTTCACTTCAGAAATGGAGTTAAATCCCAGGCTCTGAGTCTCCCTACAAGCAAGACTTTGTTTCAGGTAAGGGCAGTCACTTTTCTGCTCAAAGGAACTACATCGTTCACGAAGCTCACACGTTTCTCATCTTAACTGACAAGCATTGGATGTTAGAGGACCAGTGCATTGTATCAGTTTCAGAAGAAGATTTGGACTACATGTAGTCTGTATGTGTAGGAAACACCGTTCTTTTGTTCTGGGCACAATCTGATTTCCTGCTCTATTAGATACTCTAGAAAGCAAGAGCGTGCTTCTTGCTCTAAAGCAGAGTGTGATCCATGGATGAGAACTATGCTGTGTGTTTCCCTTCAGAAATGGACTTAAATCCCAGGCTTTGTGTCTTACTACAAGCAAGACTTCGTTTCAGGTAAGGGCAGTCACTTTTCTGCTCAAATGAACTACATCATTCACGAAGCTCACACGTTTCTCATCTTAATTGACAAGCATCGGATGATAGAGGACCAGTGATTTGTATCAGTTTCAGAAGAAGAGTTGGACTAGATATGGTCCATATGTGTAGGAAACACCGTTCTTTTGTTCTGGGCACCCTCAGATTTCCTGCTGTATTAGAAATTCTAGAAAGCAAGAGCGTGCTTCTTGCTCTAAAGTAGAGTGTGATCCATGGATGAGAACTATGCTGTGTGTTTCCCTTCAGAAATGGAGTTAAATCCCAGGCTCTGTATCTTCCTACAAGCAAGACTTCGTTTCAGGTAAGGGCAGTCACTTTTCAGCTCAAACGAACTACATCGTTCACTGAGCTCACACATTTCTCATCTTAACAGACAAGCATTGGATGTTAGAGGACCAGTGCTTTGTATCAGTTTCAGAAGCAGAGTTGGACTAGATATGGTCCGTATGTGTAGGAAACACCGTTCTTTTGTTCTCAGCACACTCACGTTTCCTGCTGTCTTAGAGACTCTAGAAAGCAAGAGCGTGCTTCTTGTTCTAAAGCAGAGTGTGATCAATGGATGAGATAATGCTGTGTGTTTCACTTCAGAATTGGAGTTAAATCCCAGGCTCTGAGTCTCCCTACAAGCAAGACTTCGTTTCAGGAAAGGGCAGTCACTTTTCTGCTCAAAGGATCTACATCGTTCACGAAGCTCACACGTTTCTCATCTTAACTGACAAGCATTGGATATTAGAGGACCAGTGCATTGTATCAGTTTCAGAAGAAGATTAGGACTACATATAGTCCGTATGTGTAGGAAACACCGTTCTTTTGTTCTGGGCACAATCAGATTTCCTGGTGTATTAGTGACCCTAGAAAGCAAGAGCGTGCTTCTTGCTCTAAAGCAGAGTGTGATCCATGGATGAGAACTATGCTGTGTGTTTCCCTTCAGAAATGGACTTAAATCCCAGGCTCTGTGTCTTACTACAAGCAAGACTTCGTTTCAGGTAAGGGCAGTCACTTTTCAGTTCAAAGGAACTACATCATTCACAAAGCTCACACGTTTCTCATCTTAACTGACAAGCACTGGATGTTAGAGGACCAGTGCATTCTATCAGTTTCAGAAGAAGATTTGGACTACATATAGTCCGTATGTGTAGGAAACACCGTTCTTTTGTTCTGGGCACACTCAGATTTCCTGCTGTCTTATAGACTCTAGAAATAATGAGTGTACTTCTTGCTCTAAAGCAGAGTGTGATCCATGGATGAGAACTATGCTGTGTGCTTGACTTCAGAAATGGACTTAAATCCCAGGCTTTGTGTCTTACTACAAGCAAGACTTCGTTTCAGGTAAGGGCAGTCACTTTTCTGCTCAAATGAACTACATCATTCACGAAGCTCACTGTTTCTCATCTTAATTGACAAGCATCGGATGATAGAGGACCAGTGCTTTGTATCAGTTTCAGAAGAAGAGTTGGACTAGATATGGTCCATATGTGTAGGAAACACCGTTCTTTTGTTCTGGGCACACTCAGATTTCCTGCTGTATTCGAGACTCTAGAAAGCAAGAGCGTGCTTCTTGCTCTAAAGCAGAGTGTGATCCATGGATGAGAACTATGCTGTGTGTTTCCCTTCAGAAATGGAGTTAAATCCCAGGCTCTGTGTCTTCCTACAGGCAAGACTTCGTTTCAGGTAAGGGCAGTCACTTTTCTGCTCAAACTAACTACATCGTTCACGAAGCTCACACATTTCTCATCTTAACTGACAAGCATTGGATATTAGAGGACCAGTGCATTGTATCAGTTTCAGAAGAAGATTAGGACTACATATAGTCCGTATGTGTAGGAAACACCGTTCTTTTGTTCTGGGCACACTCAGATTTCCTGCTGTATTAGAGAGTCTAGAAAGCTAGAGTGTGCTTCTCGCTCTAAAGCAGAGTGTGATCCATGGATGAGAACTATGCTGTGTGTTTCCCTTCAGAAATGGACTTAAATCCCAGGCTCTGTGTCTTACTACAAGCAAGACTTCGTTTCAGGTAATGGCAGTCACTTTTCTGCTCAAATGAACTCCATCAATCACGAATCTCACACGTTTCTCATCTTAATTGACAAGCATTGGATGTTAGAGGACCAGTGCTTTGTATCAGTTTCAGAAGAAGAGTTGGACTAGATATGGTCCATATGTGTAGGAAACACCGTTCTTTTGTTCTGGGCACACTCAGATTTCCTGCTGTCTTAGAGAATCTAGAAAGCAATAGCGTGCTTCTTGTTCTAAAGCAGAGTGTGATCAATGGATGAGACAATGCTGTGTGTTTCACTTCCGAAATGGAGTTAAATCCCAGGCTCTGTGTCTTCCTACAGGCAAGACTTCATTTCAGGTAAGGGCAGTCACTTTTCAGCTCAAACGAACTACATCGTTCAGTGAGCTCACACATTTCTCATCTTAACAGACAAGCATTGGATGTTAGAGGACCAGTGCATTGTATCAGTTTCAGAAGAAGATTTGGACTACATGTAGTCCGTATGTGTCGGACACCGTTCTATTTTTCTGGGCACAATCAGATTTCCTGCTCTATTAGAGACTCTAGAAAGCAAGAGCGTGCTTCTTGCTCTACAGCAAAGTGTGATCCATTGATGAGAACTATGCTGTATGTTTTCCTTCAGAAATGGAGTTAAATCCCAGACTCTGTGTCTTCCTACAGGCAAGACTTCGTTTCAGGTAAGGGCAGTCACTTTTCAGCTCAAACGAACTACATCGTTCACTGAGCTCACACATTTCTCATCTTAACAGACAAGCATTGGATGTTAGAGAACCAGTGATTTGTATCAGTTTCAGAAGCAGAGTTGGACTAGATATTGTCCATATGTGTAGGAAACACCGTTCTTTTGTTCTCAGCACACTCATGTTTCCTGCTGTCTTAGAGACTCTAGAAAGCAAGAGCATACTTCCTGTTCTAAAGCAGAGTGTCATCAATGGATGAGGCAATGCAGTGTGTTTCACTTCAGAAATGGAGTTAAATCCCAGGCTCTGAGTCTCCCTACAAGCAAGACTTTGTTTCAGGTAAGGGCAGTCACTTTTCTGCTCAAAGGAACTACATCGTTCACGAAGCTCACACGTTTCTCATCTTAACTGACAAGCATTGGATGTTAGAGGACCAGTGCATTGTATCAGTTTCAGAAGAAGATTTGGACTACATGTAGTCTGTATGTGTAGGAAACACCGTTCTTTTGTTCTGGGCACAATCTGATTTCCTGCTCTATTAGATACTCTAGAAAGCAAGAGCGTGCTTCTTGCTCTAAAGCAGAGTGTGATCCATGGATGAGAACTATGCTGTGTGTTTCCCTTCAGAAATGGACTTAAATCCCAGGCTTTGTGTCTTACTACAAGCAAGACTTCGTTTCAGGTAAGGGCAGTCACTTTTCTGCTCAAATGAACTACATCATTCACGAAGCTCACACGTTTCTCATCTTAATTGACAAGCATCGGATGATAGAGGACCAGTGATTTGTATCAGTTTCAGAAGAAGAGTTGGACTAGATATGGTCCATATGTGTAGGAAACACCGTTCTTTTGTTCTGGGCACCCTCAGATTTCCTGCTGTATTAGAAATTCTAGAAAGCAAGAGCGTGCTTCTTGCTCTAAAGCAGAGTGTGATCCATGGATGAGAACTATGCTGTGTGTTTCCCTTCAGAAATGGAGTTAAATCCCAGGCTCTGTATCTTCCTACAAGCAAGACTTCGTTTCAGGTAAGGGCAGTCACTTTTCAGCTCAAACGAACTACATCGTTCACTGAGCTCACACATTTCTCATCTTAACAGACAAGCATTGGATGTTAGAGGACCAGTGCTTTGTATCAGTTTCAGAAGCAGAGTTGGACTAGATATGGTCCGTATGTGTAGGAAACACCGTTCTTTTGTTCTCAGCACACTCACGTTTCCTGCTGTCTTAGAGACTCTAGAAAGCAAGAGCGTGCTTCTTGTTCTAAAGCAGAGTGTGATCAATGGATGAGATAATGCTGTGTGTTTCACTTCAGAATTGGAGTTAAATCCCAGGCTCTGAGTCTCCCTACAAGCAAGACTTCGTTTCAGGAAAGGGCAGTCACTTTTCTGCTCAAAGGATCTACATCGTTCACGAAGCTCACACGTTTCTCATCTTAACTGACAAGCATTGGATATTAGAGGACCAGTGCATTGTATCAGTTTCAGAAGAAGATTAGGACTACATATAGTCCGTATGTGTAGGAAACACCGTTCTTTTGTTCTGGGCACAATCAGATTTCCTGGTGTATTAGTGACTCTAGAAAGCAAGAGCGTGCTTCTTGCTCTAAAGCAGAGTGTGATCCATGGATGAGAACTATGCTGTGTGTTTCCCTTCAGAAATGGACTTAAATCCCAGGCTCTGTGTCTTACTACAAGCAAGACTTCGTTTCAGGTAAGGGCAGTCACTTTTCAGTTCAAAGGAACTACATCATTCACAAAGCTCACACGTTTCTCATCTTAACTGACAAGCACTGGATGTTAGAGGACCAGTGCATTCTATCAGTTTCAGAAGAAGATTTGGACTACATATAGTCCGTATGTGTAGGAAACACCGTTCTTTTGTTCTGGGCACACTCAGATTTCCTGCTGTCTTATAGACTCTAGAAATCATGAGTGTACTTCTTGCTCTAAAGCAGAGTGTGATCCATGGATGAGAACTATGCTGTGTGCTTGACTTCAGAAATGGACTTAAATCCCAGGCTTTGTGTCTTACTACAAGCAAGACTTCGTTTCAGGTAAGGGCAGTCACTTTTCTGCTCAAATGAACTACATCATTCACGAAGCTCACTGTTTCTCATCTTAATTGACAAGCATCGGATGATAGAGGACCAGTGCTTTGTATCAGTTTCAGAAGAAGAGTTGGACTAGATATGGTCCATATGTGTAGGAAACACCGTTCTTTTGTTCTGGGCACACTCAGATTTCCTGCTGTATTAGAAATTCTAGAAAGCAAGAGCGTGCTTCTTGCTCTAAAGCAGAGTGTGATCCATGGATGAGAACTATGCTGTGTGTTTCCCTTCAGAAATGGAGTTAAATCCCAGGCTCTGTATCTTCCTACAAGCAAGACTTCGTTTCAGGTAAGGGCAGTCACTTTTCAGCTCAAACGAACTACATCGTTCACTGAGCTCACACATTTCTCATCTTAACAGACAAGCATTGGATGTTAGAGGACCAGTGCTTTGTATCAGTTTCAGAAGCAGAGTTGGACTAGATATGGTCCGTATGTGTAGGAAACACCGTTCTTTTGTTCTCAGCACACTCACGTTTCCTGCTGTCTTAGAGACTCTAGAAAGCAAGAGCGTGCTTCTTGTTCTAAAGCAGAGTGTGATCAATGGATGAGATAATGCTGTGTGTTTCACTTCAGAATTGGAGTTAAATCCCAGGCTCTGAGTCTCCCTACAAGCAAGACTTCGTTTCAGGAAAGGGCAGTCACTTTTCTGCTCAAAGGATCTACATCGTTCACGAAGCTCACACGTTTCTCATCTTAACTGACAAGCATTGGATATTAGAGGACCAGTGCTTTGTATCAGTTTCAGAAGAAGATTAGGACTACATATAGTCCGTATGTGTAGGAAACACCGTTCTTTTGTTCTGGGCACAATCAGAATCCTGGTGTATTAGTGACTCTAGAAAGCAAGAGCGTGCTTCTTGCTCTAAAGCAGAGTGTGATCCATGGATGAGAACTATGCTGTGTGTTTCCCTTCAGAAATGGACTTAAATCCCAGGCTCTGTGTCTTACTACAAGCAAGACTTCGTTTCAGGTAAGGGCAGTCACTTTTCAGTTCAAAGGAACTACATCATTCACAAAGCTCACACGTTTCTCATCTTAACTGACAAGCACTGGATGTTAGAGGACCAGTGCATTCTATCAGTTTCAGAAGAAGATTTGGACTACATATAGTCCGTATGTGTAGGAAACACCGTTCTTTTGTTCTGGGCACACTCAGATTTCCTGCTGTCTTATAGACTCTAGAAATCATGAGTGTGCTTCTTGCTCTAAAGCAGAGTGTGATCCATGGATGAGAACTATGCTGTGTGCTTGACTTCAGAAATGGAGTTAAATCCCAGGCTCTGAGTCTTCCTACAGGCAAAATTCGTTTCAGGTAGGGCAGTCACTTTTCTGCTCAAACGAACTACTTCATTCATGAAGCTCACACGTTTCTCATCTTAACTGACAAGCATTGGATGTTAGATGGTCAGTGCTTTGTATCAGTTTCAGAAGCAGATTTGGACTACATATGGTCCATATGTGTAGGAAACACCGTTCTTTTTTTCTGGGCACACTCAGATTTCCTGCTGTATTAGAAATTCTAGAAAGCAAGAGCGTGCTTCTTGCTCTAAAGCAGAGTGTGATCCATGGATGAGAACTATGCTGTGTGTTTCCCTTCAGAAATGGAGTTAAATCCCAGGCTCTGTGTCTTCCTACAAGCAAGACTTAGTTTCAGGTAAGGGCAGTCACTTTTCAGCTCAAACGAACTACATCGTTCACTGAGCTCACACATTTCTCATCTTAACAGACAAGCATTGGATGTTAGAGGACCAGTGCTTTGTATCAGTTTCAGAAGCAGAGTTGGACTAGATATGGTCCGTATGTGTAGGAAACACCGTTCTTTTGTTCTCAGCACACTCACGTTTCCTGCTGTCTTAGAGACTCTAGAAAGCAAGAGCGTGCTTCTTGCTCTAAAGCAGAGTGTGATCCATGGATGAGAACTATGCTGTGTGTTTCCCTTCAGAAATGGAGTTAAATCCCAGGCTCTGTGTCTTCCTACAGGCAAGACTTCGTTTCAGGTAAGGGCAGTCACTTTTCTGCTCAAACTAACTACATCGTTCATGAAGCTCACACATTTCTCATCTTAACTGACAAGCATTGGATATTAGAGGACCAGTGCATTGTATCAGTTTCAGAAGAAGATTAGGACTACATATAGTCCGTATGTGTAGGAAACACCGTTCTTTTGTTCTGGGCACACTCAGATTTCCTGCTGTATTAGAGAGTCTAGAAAGCTAGAGTGTGCTTCTCGCTCTAAAGCAGAGTGTGATCCATGGATGAGAACTATGCTGTGTGTTTCCCTTCAGAAATGGAATTAAATCCCAGGCTCTGTGTCTTACTACAAGTAAGACTTCGTTTCAGGTAATGGCAGTCACTTTTCTGCTCAAATGAACTCCATCATTCACGAAGCTCACACGTTTCTCATCTTAATTGACAAGCATTGGATGTTAGAGGACCAGTGCTTTGTATCAGTTTCAGAAGAAGAGTTGGACTAGATATGGTCCATATGTGTAGGAAACACCGTTCTTTTGTTCTGGGCACACTCAGATTTCCTGCTGTCTTAGAGAATCTAGAATGCAATAGCGTGCTTCTTGTTCTAAAGCAGAGTGTGATCAATGGATGAGACAATGCTGTGTGTTTCACTTCCGAAATGGAGTTAAATCCCAGGCTCTGTGTCTTCCTACAGGCAAGACTTCATTTCAGGTAAGGGCAGTCACTTTTCAGCTCAAACGAACTACATCGTTCAGTGAGCTCACACATTTCTCATCTTAACAGACAAGCATTGGATGTTAGAGGACCAGTGCATTGTATCAGTTTCAGAAGAAGATTTGGACTACATGTAGTCCGTATGTGTCGGACACCGTTCTATTGTTCTGGGCACAATCAGATTTCCTGCTCTATTAGAGACTCTAGAAAGCAAGAGCGTGCTTCTTGCTCTATAGCAGAGTGTGATCCATTGATGAGAACTATGCTGTATGTTTTCCTTCAGAAATGGAGTTAAATCCCAGACTCTGTGTCTTCCTACAGGCAAGACTTCGTTTCAGGTAAGGGCAGTCACTTTTCAGCTCAAACGAACTACATCGTTCACTGAGCTCACACATTTCTCATCTTAACAGACAAGCATTGGATGTTAGAGGACCAG
This sequence comes from Onychomys leucogaster, assembly GCA_949786385.1. Lineage (NCBI taxonomy): Eukaryota > Metazoa > Chordata > Mammalia > Rodentia > Cricetidae > Onychomys > Onychomys leucogaster. Next base: position 171,382 of record CATKUP010000386.1, read on the forward strand.
TGATTTGTATCAGTTTCAGAAGCAGAGTTGGACTAGATATTGTCCGTATGTGTAGGAAACACCGTTCTTTTGTTCTCAGCACACTCACGTTTCCTGCTGTCTTAGAGACTCTAGAAAGCAAGAGCATACTTCTTGTTCTAAAGCAGAGTGTCATCAATGGATGAGACAATGCAGTGTGTTTCACTTCAGAAATGGAGTTAAATCCCAGGCTCTGAGTCTCCCTACAAGCAAGACTTCGTTTCAGGTAAGGGCAGTCACTTTTCTGCTCAAAGGAACTACATCGTTCACGAAGCTCACACGTTTCTCATCTTAACTGACAAGCATTGGATGTTAGAGGACCAGTGCATTGTATCAGTTTCAGAAGGAGATTTGGACTACATGTAGTCTGTATGTGTAGGAAACACCGTTCTTTTGTTCTGGGCACAATCAGATTTCCTGCTCTATTAGATACTCTAGAAAGCAAGAGCGTGCTTCTTGCTCTAAAGCAGAGTGTGATCCATGGATGAGAACTATGCTGTGTGTTTCCCTTCAGAAATGGACTTAAATCCCAGGCTTTGTGTCTTACTACAAGCAAGACTTCGTTTCAGGTAAGGGCAGTCACTTTTCTGCTCAAATGAACTACATCATTCACGAAGCTCACACGTTTCTCATCTTAATTGACAAGCATCGGATGTTAGAGGACCAGTGCTTTGTATCAGTTTCAGAAGAAGAGTTGGACTAGATATGGTCCATATGTGTAGGCAACACCGTTCTTTTGTTCTGGGCACACTCAGATTTCCTGCTGTATTAGAAATTCTAGAAAGCAAGAGCGTGCTTCTTGCTCTAAAGAAGAGTGTGATCCATGGATGAGAACTATGCTGTGTGTTTCCCTTCAGAAATGGAGTTAAATCCCAGGCTCTGTATCTTCCTACAAGCAAGACTTCGTTTCAGGTAAGGGCAGTCACTTTTCAGCTCAAACGAACTACATCGTTCACTGAGCTCACACATTTCTCATCTTAACAGACAAGCATTGGATGTTAGAGGACCAGTGCTTTGTATCAGTTTCAGAAGCAGAGTTGGACTAGATATGGTCCGTATGTGTAGGAAACACCGTTCTTTTGTTCTCAGCACACTCACGTTTCCTGCTGTCTTAGAGACTCTAGAAAGCAAGAGCGTGCTTCTTGTTCTAAAGCAGAGTGTGATCAATGGATGAGATAATGCTGTGTGTTTCACTTCAGAATTGGAGTTAAATCCCAGGCTCTGAGTCTCCCTACAAGCAAGACTTCGTTTCAGGTAAGGGCAGTCACTTTTCTGCTCAAAGGAACTACATCGTTCACGAAGCTCACACGTTTCTCATCTTAACTGACAAGCATTGGATATTAGAGGACCAGTGCATTGTATCAGTTTCAGAAGAAGATTAGGACTACATATAGTCTGTATGTGTAGGAAACACCGTTCTTCTGTTCTGGGCACAATCAGATTTCATGGTGTATTAGTGACTCTAGAAAGCAAGAGCGTGCTTCTTGCTCTAAAGCAGAGTGTGATCCATGGATGAGAACTATGCTGTGTGTTTCCCTTCAGAAATGGTCTTAAATCCCATGCTCTGTGTCTTACTACAAGCAAGACTTCGTTTCAGGTAAGGGCAGTCACTTTTCAGTTCAAAGGAACTACATCATTCACAAAGCTCACACGTTTCTCATCTTAACTGACAAGCACTGGATGTTAGAGGACCAGTGCATTCTATCAGTTTCAGAAGAAGATTTTGACTACATATAGTCCGTATGTGTAGGAAACACCGTTCTTTTGTTCTGGGCACACTCAGATTTCCTGCTCTCTTATAGACTCTAGAAATCATGAGTGTGCTTCTTGCTCTAAAGCAGAGTGTGATCCATGGATGAGAACTATGCTGTGTTCTTGACTTCAGAAATGGAGTTAAATCCCAGGCTCTGAGTCTTCCTACAGGCAAAATTCGTTTCAGGTAAGGGCAGTCACTTTTCTGCTCAAACGAACTACATCGTTCATGAAGCTCACACGTTTCTCATCTTAACTGACAAGCATTGGATGTTAGATGGTCAGTGCTTTGTATCAGTTTCAGAAGAAGATTTGGACTACATATGGTCCATATGTGTAGGAAACACCGTTCTTTTGTTCCGGGCACACTCTGATTTCCTGCTGTATTAGAGACTCTACAAAGCAAGAGTGTGCTTCTCGCTCTAAAGCAGAGTGTGATCCATGGATGAGAACTATGCTGTGTGTTTCCCTTCAGAAATGGACTTAAATCCCAGGCTCTGTGTCTTACTACAAGCAACACTTCGTTTCAGGTAAGGGCAGTCACTTTTCTGCTCAAATGAACTACATCATTCACGAAGCTCACACGTTTCTCATCTTAATTGACAAGCATTGGATGTTAGAGGACCAGTGCTTTGTATCAGTTTCAGAAGAAGAGTTGGACTAGATATGGTCCATATGTGTAGGAAACACCGTTCTTTTGTTCTGGGCACACTCAGATTTCCTGCTGTATTAGAAATTCTGGAAAGCAAGAGCGTGCTTCTTGCTCTAAAGCAGAGTGTGATCCATGGATGAGAACTATGCTGTGTGTTTCCCTTCAGAAATGGAGTTAAATCCCAGGCTCTGTGTCTTCCTACAAGCAAGACTTCGTTTCAGGTAAGGGCAGTCAATTTTCAGCTCAAACGAACTACATTGTTCACGAAGCTCACACGTTTCTCATCTTAACAGGCAAGCATTGGATTTTAGAGGACCAGTGCTTTGTATCAGTTTCAGAAGCAGAGTTCGACTATATAATGTCCGTATGTGTAGGAAACACCGTTCTTTTGTTCTCAGCACACTCACGTTTCCTGCTGTCTTAGAGACTCTAGAAAGCAAGAGCGTGATTCTTGCTCTAAAGCAGAGTGTGATCCATGGATGAGAACTATGCAGTGTGTTTCCCTTCAGAAATGGAGTTAAATCCCAGGCTCTGAGTCTTCCTACAGGCAAGACTTCGTTTCAGGTAAGGGCAGTCACTTTTCTGCTCAAACGAACTACATCATTCATGAAGCTCACACGTTTCTCATCTTAACTGACAAGCATTGGATGTTAGATGGTCAGTGCTTTGTATCACTTTCAGAAGCAGAGTTGGACTAGATATGGTCCGTATGTGTAGGAAACACCGTTCTTTTGTTCCGGGCTCACTCAGATTTCCTGCTGTATTAGAGACTCTACAAAGCAAGAGTGTGCTTCTCGCTCTAAAGCAGAGTGTGATCCATGGATGAGACCTATGCTGTATGTTTCCGTTCAGAAATGGAGTTAAATCCCAGACCCTGTGTCTTCCTACAGGCAAGACTTCTTTTCAGGTAAGGGCAGTCACTTTTCAGCTCAAACGAACTGCATCATTCACGAAGCTCACACGTTTCTCATCTTAACAGGCAAGCATTGGATTTTAGAGGACCAGTACTTTGTATCAGTTTCAGAAGCAGAGTTCGACTATATAATGTCCGTATGTGTAGGAAACACCGTTCTTTTGTTCTCAGCACACTCACGTTTCCTCCTGTCTTAGAGACTCTAGAAAGCAAGAGCGTGCTTCTCGCTCTAAAGCAGAGTGTGATCCATGGATGAGAACTATGCTGTGTGTTTCCCTTCAGAAATGGAGTTAAATCCCAGGCTCTTTGTCTTCCTACAAGCAATACTTCGTTTCAGGTAAGGGCAGTCACTTTCCAGCTCAAAGGAACTACATCCTTCACTGAGCTCACACGTTTATCATCTTAACAGACAAGCATTGGATGTTAGAGGACCAGTGCATTGTATCAGTTTCAGAAGAAGATTTGGACTACATATAGTCAGTACGTGTAGGAAACACCGTTCTTTTTTTCTGGGCACACTCAGAGTTCCTGCTGATTTAGAGACTCTAGAAAGCAAGAGCGTGCTTCTTGCTCTAAAGCAGAGTGTGATCCATTGATGAGAACCATGCTGTATGTTCCCCTTCAGAAATGGAGTTAAATCCAAGACTCTGTGTCTTCCTACAGGCAAGAATTCGTTTCAGGTAAGGGAGTCACTTTTCACCTCAAACGAACTACATCATACACAAAGCTCACACGTTTCTTATCTTAACAGACAAGCATTGGATTTTAGAGGACCAGTGCTTTGTATCTGTTTCAGATGCAGAGTTGGACTATACAATGTCCGTAATTGTAGGAAACACCGTTCTTTTGTTCTGGGCACAATCAGATTTCCTGCTGTCTTAGAGACTCTACAAAGCAAGAGTGTGCTTCTCGCTCTAAAGCAGAGTGTGATCCATGGATGAGAACTATGCTGTGTGTTTCCCTTCAGAAATGGACTTAAATCCCAGGCTCTGTGTCTTACTACAAGCAAGACTTCGTTTCAGGTAAGGGCAGTCACTTTTCTGCTCAAACGAACTAAATCATTCACGAAGCTCACACGTTTCTCATCTTAACTGACAAGCATTGGATGTTAGAGGACCAGTGCATTCTATCAGTTTCAGAAGAAGATTTGGACTACATATAGTCCGTATGTGTAGGAAACACCGTTCTTTTGTTCTCACCACACTCACGTTTCCTGCTGTCTTAGAGACTCTAGAAAGCAAGAGCGTGCTTCTTGTTCTAAAGCAGAGTGTGATCAATGGATGATTACACTGCTGTGTGTTTTACTTCAGAAATGGAGTTAAATCCCAGGCTCTGAGTCTTCCTACAAGCAAGATATCAATTCAGGTAAGGGCAGTCACTTTTCAGCTCAAACGAACTACATCGTTCACGAAGCTCACACGTTTCTCATCTTAACTGACAAGCATTGGATGTTAGAGGGTCAGTGCTTTGTATCAGTTTCAGAAGCAGATTTGGACTAGATATGGTCCATATGTGTAGGAAACACTGTTCTTTTGTTCTGGGCACACTCAGATTTCCTGCTGTATTAGAGAGTCTAGAAAGCTAGAGTGTGCTTCTCGCTCTAAAGCAGAGTGTGATCCATGGATGAGTACTATGCTGTGTGTTTCCCTTGAGAAATGGACTTAAATCCCAGGCTCTGTGTCTTACTACAAGCAAGACTTCGTTTCAGGTAAGGGCAGTCACTTTTCAGTTCAAAGGAACTACATCATTCACAAAGCTCACACGTTTCTCATCTTAACTGACAAGCACTGGATGTTAGAGGACCAGTGCATTCTATCAGTTTCAGAATAAGATTTGGACTACATATTGTCCGTATGTGTAGGAAACACCGTTCTTTTGTTCTGGGCACACTCAGATTTCCTGCTGTCTTAGAGACTCTAGAAAGCAAGAGTGTGCTTCTTGCTCTAAAGCAGAGTGTGATCCATGGATGAGAACTATGCTGTATGTTTCCGTTCAGAAATGGAGTTAAATCCCAGACTCTGTGTCTTCCTACAGGCAAGACTTCCTTTCAGGTAAGGGCAGTCACTTTTCAGCTCAAACGAACTACATCATTCACAAAGCTCACACGTTTCCCATCTTAACAGACAAGCATTGGATTTTAGAGGACCAGTGTTTTGTATCAGTTTCAGATGCAGAGTTGGACTATATAATGTCCGTAAGGGTAGGAAACACCGTTCTTTTGTTCTCAGCACACTCACATTTCCTGCTGTCTTAGAGAATCTAGAAAGCAAGAGCGTGCTTCTTGTTCTAAAGCAGAGTTTGATCAATGGATGATTACACGGCTGTGTGTTTTACTTCAGAAATGGAGTTAAATCCCAGGCTCTGAGTCTTCCTACAAGCAAGACTTCAATTCAGGTAAGGGCAGTCACTTTTCTGCTCAAACAAACTACACCGTTCACGAGGCTCACACGTTTCTCATCTTAACTCACAAGCATTGGATGTAAGATGGTCAGTGCTTTGTATCAGTTTCAGAAGCAGATTTGGACTACATAAGGTCCATATGTGTAGGAAACACCCTTCTTTTGTTCTGGGCACACTCAGATTTCCTGCTGTATTAGAGAATCTAGAAAGAAAGAGTGTGCTTCTCGCTCTAAAGCAGAGTGTGATCTATGGATGAGAACTATGCTGTGTGTTTCCATTCAGAAATGGACTTAAATCCCAGGCTCTGTTTCTTACTACAAGCAAGACTTCGTTCCAGGTAAGGGCAGTCACTTTTCAGTTCAAAGGAACTACATCATTCACTAAGTTCACACGTTTCTCATCTTAACTGACAAGCATTGGATGTTAGAGGACCAGTGGTTTGTATCACTTTCAGAAGCAGAGTTGGACTAGATAAGGTCCGTATGTGTAGGAAACACCGTTCTTTTGTTCTCAGCAAACTCACGTTTCCTGCTGGCTTAGAGACTGTAGAAAGCACGATCGTGCTTCTTGTTCTAAAGCAGAGTGTGATCATTGGATGAGAACACTGCTGTGTGTTTCACCTCAGAAATGGAGTTAAATCCCATGCTCTGAGTCTTCCTACAAGCAATATTTCGTTTCAGGTAAGGGCAGTCACTTTTCTGCTCAAACGAACTACATCTTTCACGAAGCTCACACGTTTCTCATCTTAACTGACAAGCATTGGATGTTAGAGGACCAGTGCATTCTATCAGTTTCAGAAGAAGATTTGGATTACATATTGTCCTTATGTGTAGGAAACACCGTTCTTTTGTTCTGGGCACACTCAGATTTCCTGCTGTATTAGAGAATCTATAAAGCAAGAGTGTGCTTCTCGCTCTAAAGCAGAGTGTGATCCATGGATTAGAACTATGCTGTGTGTTTCACTTCAGAAATGGAGTTAAATCTCAGGCTCTGAGTCTTCCTACAAGCAAGTCTTCATTTCAGGTAAGGGCAGTCACTTTCCAGCTCAAACGAACTACATCCTTCACTGAGCTCACACGTTTCTCATCTTAACAGACAAGCATTGGATGTTAGAGGACCAGTGCATTGTATCAGTTTCAGAAGAAGATTTGGACTACATATGGGCCATATGTGTAGGAAACACCCTTCTTTTGTTCTGGGCACACTCAGATTTCCTGGTGTATTAGAGAATCTAGAAAGCAAGAGTGTGCTTCTCGCTCTAAAGCAGAGTGTGATCCATGGATGAGAACTATGCTGTGTGTTTCCCTTCAGAAATGGACTTAAATCCCAGGCTCTGTGTCTTACTACAAGCAAGACTTCGTTTCAGTTAAGGGCAGTCACTTTTCAGTTCAAAGGAACTACATCATTCACTAAGCTCACACGTTTCTCATCTTAACTGACAAGCATTGGATGTTAGAGGACTAGTGCTTTGTATCACTTTCAGAAGCAGAGTTGGACTAGATATGGTCCATATGTGTAGGAACACCATTCTTTTGTTCTCAGCACACTCACGTTTCCTGCTGTCTTAGAGACTTTAGAAAGCAAGAGCGTGCTTCTCGCTATAAAGCAGAGTGTGAACCATGGATGAGACCTATGCTGTATGTTTCCGTGCAGAAATGGAGTTAAATCCCAGACTCTGTGTCTTCCTACAGGCAAGACTTCCTTTCAGGTAAGGGCAGGCACTTTTCAGCTCAAACGAACTACATCATTCACGAAGCTCACACGTTTCTCATCTTAACAGACAAGCATTGGATTTTAGAGGACCAGTGTTTTGTATCAGTTTCAGATGCAGAGTTGGACTATACAATGTCCGTAAGGGTAGGAAACACCGTTCTTTTGTTCTCAGCACACTCACATTTCCTGCTGTCTTAGAGAATCTAGACAGCAAGAGCGTGCTTCTTGTTCTAAAGCAGAGTTTGATCAGTGGATGATTACACGGCTGTGTGTTTTACTTCAGAAATGGAGTTAAATCCCAGGCTCTGAGTTTCATACAAGCAAGACTTCAATTCAGATAAGGGCAGTCACTTTTCTGCTCAAACGAACTACACCGTTCACGAGGCTCACACGTTTCTCATCTTAACTAACAAGCATTGGATGTAAGATGGTCAGTGCTTTGTATCAGTTTCAGAAGCAGATTTGGACTACATAAGGTCCATATGTGTAGGAAACACCGTTCTTTTGTTCTGGGCACACTCAGATTTCCTGCTGTATTAGAGAATCTAGAAAGAAAGAGTGTGCTTCTCGCTCTAAAGCAGAGTGTGATCCATGGATGAGAACTATGTTGTGTGTTTTCATTCAGAAATGGACTTAAATCCCAGGCTCTGTTTCTTACTACAAGCAAGACTTCGTTTCAGGTAAGGGCAGTCACTTTTCAGTTCAAAGGAACTACATCATTCACTAAGCACACACGTTTCTCATCTTAACTGACAAGCATTGGATGTTAGAGGACCAGTGCTTTGTATCACTTTCAGAAGCAGAGTTGGACTAGATATTGTCCGTATGTGTAGGAAACACCGTTCTTTTGTTCTCAGCACACTCACGTTTCCTGCTGTCTTAGAGACTCTAGAAAGCAAGAGCGTGCTTCTCACTCTAAAGCAGAGTGTGATCCATGGATGAGAACTATGCTGTGTGTTTCCCTTCAGAAAAGGAGTTAAATCCCAGGCTCTGTGTCTTCCTACAAGCAAGACTTCGTTTCAGGTAAGGGCAGTCACTTTTCAGCTCAAACGAACTACATCGTTCTCGGAGCTCACACGTTTCTCATCTTAACAGACAAGCATTGGATGTTAGAGGACCAGTGCTTTGTATCAGTTTCAGAAGCAGAGTTGGACTAGATATGGTCCGTATGTGTAGGAAACACCGTACTTTTGTTTTCAGCAAACTCACGTTTCCTGCTGTCTTAGAGACTCTAGAAAGCACGATCATGCTTCTTGTTCTAAAGCAGAGTGTGATCATTGGATGAGAACACTGCTGTGTGTTTCACTTCAGAAATGGAGTTAAATCCCATGCTCTGAGTCTTCCTACAAGCAAGACTTCGTTTCAGGTAAGGGCAGTCACTTTTCTGCTCAAACAAACTACATCTTTCACGAAGCTCACACGTTTCTCATCTTAACTGACAAGCATTGGATGTTAGAAGACCAGTGCATTCTATCAGTTTCAGAAGAAGATTTGGATTACATATTGTCCTTATGTGTAGGAAACACCGTTCTTTTGTTCTGGGCACACTTAGATTTCCTGCTGCATTAGAGACTCTATAAAGCAAGAGTGTGCTTCTCGCTCTAAAGCAGAGTGTGATCCATGGTTGAGAACTATGCTGTGTGTTTCACTTCAGAAATGGAGTTAAATCTCAGGCTCTGAGTCTCCCTACAAGCAAGACTTCGTTTCAGGTAAGGGCAGTCACTTTTCAGTTCAAAGGAACTACATCATTCACTAAGCTCACAAGTTTCTCATCTTAACTGACAAGCATTGGATGTTAGAGGACCAGTGATTTGTATCACTTTCATAAGCAGAGTTGGACTAGATATGGTCCGTATGTGTAGGAAACACCATTTTTTTGTTCTCAGCACACTCACATATCCTGCTGGCTTAGAGACTCTAGAAAGAAAGAGCGTGCTTCTCGCTCTAAAGCAGAGTGTGATCCATGGATGAGAACTATGCTGTGTGTTTCCCTTCAGAAATGGAGTTAAATCCCAGGCTCTTTGTCTTCCTAGAAGCAATACTTCGTTTCAGGTAAGGGCAGTCACTTTCCAGCTCAAACGAACTACATCCTTCACTGAGCTCACACGTTTATCATCTTAACAGACAAGCATTGGATGTTAGAGGACCAGTGCATTGTATCAGTTTCAGAAGAAGATTTGGACTATATATAGTCAGTATGTGTAGGAAACACCGTTCTTTTGTTCTGGGCACACTCAGATTTCCTGCTGTTTTAGAGACTCTAGAAAGCAAGAGCGTGCTTCTTGCTCTAAAGCAGAGTGTGATCCATGGATGAGAACTATGCTGTGTGCTTGACTTCAGAAATGGAGTTAAATCACATGCTCTGAGTGTTCCTACAGGCAAGACTTCATTTCAGGTAAGGGCAGTCACTTTTCTGCTCAAACGAACTACATCATTCATGGAGCTCACACGTTTCTCATCTTAACAGACAAGCATTGGATTTTAGAGGACCAGTGCTTTGTATCAGTTTCAGATGCAGAGTTGGACTATATAATGTCTGTAATTGTAGGAAACACCGTTCGTTTGTTCTCAGCACACTCACATTTCCTGCTGTCTTAGAGACTCTAGAAAGCAAGGGCATGCTTCTTGTTCTAAAGCAGAGTGTGATCAATGGATGATTACACTGCTGTGTGTTTTACTTCAGAAATGGAGTTAAATCCCAGGCTCTGAATCTTCCTACAAGCAAGACTTCAATTCAGGTAAAGGCAGTCACTTTTCTGCTCAAACGAACTACATCGTTCACGAAGCTCACACGTTTCTCATCTTAACTGACAAGCATTGGATGTTAGAGGACCAGTGCATTCTATCAGTTTCAGAAGAAGATTTGGACTACATATAGTCCGTATGTTTAGGAAACACCGTTCTTTTGTTCTGGGCACATTCAGATTTCCTGCTGTCCTAGAGACTCTAGAAAGCAAGAGTGTGCTTCTTGCTCTAAAGCAGAGTGTGATCCATGGATGAGAATTATGCTGTGTGCTTGACTTCAGAAATGGAGTTAAATCCCATGCTCTGAGTCTTCCTACAGGCAAGACTCGTTTCAGGTAAGGGCAGTCACTTTTCTGCTCAAACGAACTACATCGTTCATGAAGCTCACACGTTTCTCATCTTAACTGACAAGCATTGGATGTTAGATGGTCAGTGCTTTGTATCACTTTCAGAAGCAGAGTTGGACTAGATATGGTCCGTATGTGTAGGAAACACCCTTCTTTTGTTCCGGGCACACTCAGATTTCCTGCTGTATTAGAGACTCTACAAACCAAGAGTGTGCTTCTCGCTCTAAAGCAGAGTGTGATCCATGGATGAGAACTATGCTGTGTTTTTCCCTTCAGAAATGGACTTAAATCCCAGGCTCTGTGTCTTACTACAAGCAAGACTTCGTTTCAGGTAAGTGCAGTCACTTTTCAGTTCAAAGGAACTACATCATTCACTAAGCTCACACGTTTCTCATCTTAACTGACAAGCATTGGATGTTAGAGGACCAGTGCTTTGTATCACTTTCAGAAGCAGAGTTGGACTAGATATGGTCCGTATGTGTAGGAAACACTGTTCTTTTGTTCTCAGCACACTCACGTTTCCTGCTTTCTTAGAGACCTTAGAAAGCAAGAGCGTGCTTCTCGCTCTAAAGCAGAGTGTGAACCATGGATGAGACCTCTGCTGTAAGTTTCCGTTCAGAAATCGAGTTAAATCCCAGACTCTGTGTCTTCCTACAGGCAAGACTTCCTTTCAGGTAAGGGCAGTCACTTTTCAGCTCAAACGAACTACATCATTCTTGAAGCTCACACGTTTCTCACCTAAAAGACAAGCATTGGATTTTAGAGGACCAGTGTTTTGTATCAGTTTCAGATGCAGAGTTGGACTATATAATGTCCGTAAGGGTAGGAAACACCATTCTTTTGTTCTCAGCACACTCACATTTCCTGCTGTCTTAGAGAATCTAGAAAGCAAGAGCGTGCTTCTTGTTCTAAAGCAGAGTTTGTTCAATGGATGATTACACGGCTGTGGGTTTTACTTCAGAAATGGAGTTAAATCCCAGGCTCTGAGTCTTCATACAAGCAAGACTTCAATTCAGATAAGGGCAGTCACTTTTCTGCTCAAACGAACTACACCGTTCACGAGGCTCACACGTTTCTCATCTTAACTAACAAGCATTGGATGTAAGATGGTCAGTGCTTTGTATCAGTTTCAGAAGCAGATTTGGACTACATAAGGTCCATATGTGTAGGAAACACCGTTCTTTTGTTCTGGGCACACTCAGATTTCCTGCTGTATTAGAGAATCTAGAAAGAAAGAGTGTGCTTCTCGCTCTAAAGCAGAGTGTGATCCATGGATGAGAACTATGCTGTGTGTTTCCCTTCAGAAAAGGAGTTAAATCCCAGGCTCTGTGTCTTCCTACAAGCAAGACTTCGTTTCAGGTAAGGGCAGTCACTTTTCAGCTCAAACGAACTACATCATTCACGGAGCTCACACGTTTCTCATCTTAACAGACAAGCATTGGATGTTAGAGGACCAGTGCTTTGTATCAGTTTCAGAAGCAGAGTTGGACTAGATATGGTCCGTATGTGTAGGAAACACTGTTCTTTTGTTCTCAGCAAACTCACGTTTCCTGCTCTCTTAGAGACTCTAGAAAGCACGATCGTGCTTCTTGTTCTAAAGCAGAGTGTGATCATTGGATGAGAACACTGCTGTGTGTTTCACTTCAGAAATGGAGTTAAATCCCATGCTCTGAGTCTTCCTACAAGCAAGACTTCGTTTCAGGTAAGGGCAGTCACTTTTCTGCTCAAACGAACTACATCTTTCACGAACCTCACAAGTTTCTCATCTTAACTGACAAGCATTGGATGTTAGAGGACCAGTGCATTCTATCAGTTTCAGAAGAAGATTTGGACTACATATGGGCCATATGTGTAGGAAACACCCTTCTTTTGTTCTGGGCACACTCAGATTTCCTGCTGTATTAGAGAATCTAGAAAGCAAGAGTGTGCTTCTCGCTCTAAAGCAGAGTGTGATCCATGGATGAGAACTATGCTGTGTGTTTCCCTTCAGAAATGGACTTAAATCCCAGGCTCTATGTCTTACTACAAGCAAGACTTCGTTTCAGGTAAGGGCAGTCACTTTTCAGTTCAAAGGAACTACATCATTCACTAAGCTCACACGTTTCTCATCTTAACTGACAAGCATTGGATGTTAGAGGACCAGTGCATTGTATCAGTTTCAGAAGAAGATTTGGACTACATATGGGCCATATATGTAGGAAACACCCTTCATTTGTTCTGGGCACACTCAGATTTCCTGGTGTATTAGAGATTCTAGAAAGCAAGAGTGTGCTTCTCGCTCTAAAGCAGAGTGTGATCCATGGATGAGAACTAGGCTGTGTGTTTCCCTTCAGAAATGGAGTTAAATCCCAGGCTCTGAGACTTCCTACAAGCAAGACTTCGTTTCAGGTAAGGGCAGTCACTGTTCAGTTCAAAGGAACTACATCATTCACTAAGCTCACACGTTTCTCATCTTAACTGACAAGCATTGGATATTAGAGGACCAGTGCTTTGTATCACTTTCAGAAGCAGAGTTGGCCTAGATATGGTCCCTATGTGTAGGAACACCGTTCTTTTGTTCTCAGCACACTCACGTTTCCTGCTGGTGTAGAGACTTTAGAAAGCAAGAGCGTGCTTCTCGCTTTAAAGCAGAGTGTGATCCACGGATGAGAACTATGCTGTGTGTTTCCCTTCAGAAATGGAGTTAAATCCAATGCTCTGAGTCTCCCTACAAGCAAGACTTTGTTTCTGGTAAGGGCTGTCACTTTTCTGCTCAAAGGAACTACATCCTTCACGAAGCTCACACGTTTCTCATCTTAACTGACAACCATTGGATGTTAGAGGACCAGTGCATTGTATCAGTTTCAGAAGAAGATTTGGACTACATATAGTCCGTATGTGTAGGAAACACCGTTCTTTTGTTCTGGACACACTCAGATTTCCTGCTGTATTAGAGAATCTAGAAAGCAAGAGGGTGCTTCTTGCTCTAAAACAGAGTGTGATCCATGGATGAGAACTATGCTGTGTGTTTCCCTTCAGAAATGGAGTTAAATCCCAGGCTCTGTGTCTTCCTACAGGCAAGACTTCGTTTCAGGTAAGTGCAGTCACTTTTCTGCTCAAACGAACTACATCGTTCACGAAGCTCAAACGTTTCTCATCTTAATTGACAAGCATTGGCTGTTGGAGGACCACTGCTTTGTATCAGTTTCAGAAGAAGAGTTGGACTAGATATCGTCCGTATGTGTAGGAAACACCGTTCTTTTCTTCTCAGCACACTCACATTTCCTGCTGGCTTAGAGACTTTAGAAAGCAAGAGCGTGCTTCTCGCTCTAAAGCAGAGTGTGATCCATGGATGAGAACTATGCTGTGTGTTTCCCTTCAGAAATGGAGTTAAATCCCAGGCTCTGTGTGTTCTTACAAGCAAGACTTCCTTTCAGGTAAGGGCAGTCACTTTTCAGCTCAAACGAACTACATCCTTCACTGAGCTCACACGTTTCTCATCTTAACAGACAAGCATTGGATGTTAGATGCCCAGTGCTTTGTATCACTTTCAGAAGCAGAGTTGGACTAGATATGGTCCGTATGTGTAGGAACACCGTTCTTTTGTTCTCAGCACACTCACGTTTCCTGCTGTCTTAGAGACTTCAGAAAGCAAGAGCGTGCTTCTCGCTCTAAAGCAGAGTGTGAACCATGGATGAGACCTATGCTGTATGTTTCCGTTCAGAAATGGAGTTAAATCCCATACTCTGTGTCTTCCTACAGGCAAGACTTCCTTTCAGGTAAGGGCAGTCACTTTTCAGCTCAAACGAACTACATCATTCACGAAGCTCACACGTTTCTCATCTTAAGAGACAAGCATTGGATTTTAGAGGACCAGTGTTTTGTATCAGTTTCAGATGCAGAGTTGGACTATATAATGTCCGTAAGGGTAGGAAACACCGTTCTTTTGTTCCCAGCACACTCACATTTCCTGCTGTCTTAGAGAATCTAGAAAGCAAGAGCGTGCTTCTTGTTCTAAAGCAGAGTGTGATCAATGGATGATTACACTGCTGTGTGTTTTTCTTCAGAAATGGAGTTAAATCCCAGGCTCTGAGTCTTCCTACAAGCAAGATATCAATTCAGGTAAGGGCAGTCACTTTTCAGCTCAAACGAACTACATCGTTCATGAAGCTCACACGTTTCTCATCTTAACTGACAAGCATTGGATGTTAGAGGGTCAGTGCTTTGTATCAGTTTCAGAAGCAGATTAGGACTAGATATGGTCCGTATGTGTAGGAAACACCGCTCTTTTGTTCTGTGCACACTCAGATTTCCTGCTGTGTTAGAGACTCTAGAAAGCTAGAGTGTGCTTCTCGCTCTAAAGCAGAGTGTGATCCCTGGATGAGTACTATGCTGTGTGTTTCCCTTCAGAAATGGACTTAAATCCCAGGCTCTGTGTCTTACTACAAGCAAGACTTCGTTTCAGGTAAGGGCAGTCACTTTTCAGTTCAAAGGAACTACATCATTCACAAAGCTCACACGTTTCTCATCTTAACTGACAAGCACTGGATGTTAGAGGACCAGTGCATTCTATCAGTTTCAGAATAAGATTTGGACTACATATTGTCCGTATGTGTAGGAAACACCGTTCTTTTGTTCTGGGCACACTCAGATTTCCTGCTGTCTTAGAGACTCTAGAAAGCAAGAGTGTGCTTCTTGCTCTAAAGCAGAGTGTGATCCATGGATGAGAACTATGCTGTATGTTTCCGTTCAGAAATGGAGTTAAATCCCAGACTCTGTGTCTTCCTACAGGCAAGACTTCCTTTCAGGTAAGGGCAGTCACTTTTCAGCTCAAACGAACTACATCATTCACGAAGCTCACACGTTTCCCATCTTAACAGACAAGCATTGGATTTTAGAGGACCAGTGTTTTGTATCAGTTTCAGATGCAGAGTTGGACTATATAATGTCCGTAAGGGTAGGAAACACCGTTCTTTTGTTCTCAGCACACTCACATTTCCTGCTGTCTTAGAGAATCTAGAAAGCAAGAGCGTGCTTCTTGTTCTAAAGCAGAGTTTGATCAATGGATGATTACACGGCTGTGTGTTTTACTTCAGAAATGGAGTTAAATCCCAGGCTCTGAGTCTTCCTACAAGCAAGACTTCAATTCAGGTAAGGGCAGTCACTTTTCTGCTCAAACAAACTACACCGTTCACGAGGCTCACACGTTTCTCATCTTAACTCACAAGCATTGGATGTAAGATGGTCAGTGCTTTGTATCAGTTTCAGAAGCAGATTTGGACTACATAAGGTCCATATGTGTAGGAAACACCCTTCTTTTGTTCTGGGCACACTCAGATTTCCTGCTGTATTAGAGAATCTAGAAAGAAAGAGTGTGCTTCTCGCTCTAAAGCAGAGTGTGATCTATGGATGAGAACTATGCTGTGTGTTTCCATTCAGAAATGGACTTAAATCCCAGGCTCTGTTTCTTACTACAAGCAAGACTTCGTTCCAGGTAAGGGCAGTCACTTTTCAGTTCAAAGGAACTACATCATTCACTAAGCTCACACGTTTCTCATCTTAACTGACAAGCATTGGATGTTAGAGGACCAGTGGTTTGTATCACTTTCAGAAGCAGAGTTGGACTAGATAAGGTCCGTATGTGTAGGAAACACCGTTCTTTTGTTCTCAGCAAACTCACGTTTCCTGCTGGCTTAGAGACTCTAGAAAGCACGATCGTGCTTCTTGTTCTAAAGCAGAGTGTGATCATTGGATGAGAACACTGCTGTGTGTTTCACCTCAGAAATGGAGTTAAATCCCATGCTCTGAGTCTTCCTACAAGCAAGATTTCGTTTCAGGTAAGGGCAGTCACTTTTCTGCTCAAACGAACTACATCTTTCACGAAGCTCACACGTTTCTCATCTTAACTGACAAGCATTGGATGTTAGAGGACCAGTGCATTCTATCAGTTTCAGAAGAAGATTTGGATTACATATTGTCCTTATGTGTAGGAAACACCGTTCTTTTGTTCTGGGCACACTCAGATTTCCTGCTGTATTAGAGAATCTATAAAGCAAGAGGGTGCTTCTCGCTCTAAAGCAGAGTGTGATCCATGGATTAGAACTATGCTGTGTGTTTCACTTCAGAAATGGAGTTAAATCTCAGGCTCTGAGTCTTCCTACAAGCAAGTCTTCATTTCAGGTAAGGGCAGTCACTTTCCAGCTCAAACGAACTACATCCTTCACTGAGCTCACACGTTTCTCATCTTAACAGACAAGCATTGGATGTTAGAGGACCAGTGCATTGTATCAGTTTCAGAAGAAGATTTGGACTACATATGGGCCATATGTGTAGGAAACACCCTTCTTTTGTTCTGGGCACACTCAGATTTCCTGGTGTATTAGAGAATCTAGAAAGCAAGAGTGTGCTTCTCGCTCTAAAGCAGAGTGTGATCCATGGATGAGAACTATGCTGTGTGTTTCCCTTCAGAAATGGACTTAAATCCCAGGCTCTGTGTCTTACTACAAGCAAGACTTCGTTTCAGTTAAGGGCAGTCACTTTTCAGTTCAAAGGAACTACATCATTCACTAAGCTCACACGTTTCTCATCTTTACTGACAAGCATTGGATGTTAGAGGACCAGTGCTTTGTATCACTTTCAGAAGCAGAGTTGGACTAGATATGGTCCATATGTGTAGGAACACCATTCTTTTGTTCTCAGCACACTCACGTTTCCTGCTGTCTTAGAGACTTTAGAAAGCAAGAGCGTGCTTCTCGCTATAAAGCAGAGTGTGAACCATGGATGAGACCTATGCTGTATGTTTCCGTGCAGAAATGGAGTTAAATCCCAGACTCTGTGTCTTCCTACAGGCAAGACTTCCTTTCAGGTAAGGGCAGTCACTTTTCAGCTCAAACGAACTACATCATTCACGAAGCTCACACGTTTCTCATCTTAACAGACAAGCATTGGATTTTAGAGGACCAGTGTTTTGTATCAGTTTCAGATGCAGAGTTGGACTATACAATGTCCGTAAGGGTAGGAAACACCGTTCTTTTGTTCTCAGCACACTCACATTTCCTGCTGTCTTAGAGAATCTAGAAAGCAAGAGCGTGCTTCTTGTTCTAAAGCAGAGTTTGATCAGTGGATGATTACACGGCTGTGTGTTTTACTTCAGAAATGGAGTTAAATCCCAGGCTCTGAGTTTCATACAAGCAAGACTTCAATTCAGATAAGGGCAGTCACTTTCCAGCTCAAAGGAACTACGTCCTTCACTGAGCTCACACGTTTATCATCTTAACAGACAAGCATTGGATGTTAGAGGACCAGTGCATTGTATCAGTTTCAGAAGAAGATTTGGACTACATATAGTCAGTATGTGTAGGAAACACCGTTCTTTTTTTCTGGGCACACTCAGATTTCCTGCTGATTTAGAGACTCTAGAAAGCAAGAGCGTGCTTCTTGCTCTAAAGCAGAGTGTGATCCATTGATGAGAACCATGCTGTATGTTCCCCTTCAGAAATGGAGTTAAATCCAAGACTCTGTGTCTTCCTACAGGCAAGAATTCGTTTCAGGTAAGGGAGTCACTTTTCAGCTCAAACGAACTACATCATACACAAAGCTCACACGTTTCTTATCTTAACAGACAAGCATTGGATTTTAGAGGACCAGTGCTTTGTATCTGTTTCAGATGCAGAGTTGGACTATACAATGTCCGTAATTGTAGGAAACACCGTTCTTTTGTTCCGGGCACACTCAGATTTCCTGCTGTATTAGAGACTCTACAAAGCAAGAGTGTGCTTCTCGCTCTAAAGCAGAGTGTGATCCATGGATGAGAACTATGCTGTGTGTTTCCCTTCAGAAATGGACTTAAATCCCAGGCTCTGTGTCTTACTACAAGCAAGACTTCGTTTCAGGTAAGGGCAGTCACTTTTCTGCTCAAACGAACTACATCATTCACGAAGCTCACACGTTTCTCATCTTAACTGACAAGCATTGGATGTTAGAGGACCAGTGCATTCTATCAGTTTCAGAAGAAGATTTGGACTACATATAGTCCGTATGTGTAGGAAACACCGTTCTTTTGTTCTCACCACACTCACGTTTCCTGCTGTCTTAGAGACTCTAGAAAGCAAGAGCGTGCTTCTTGTTCTAAAGCAGAGTGTGATCAATGGATGATTACACTGCTGTGTGTTTTACTTCAGAAATGGAGTTAAATCCCAGGCTCTGAGTCTTCCTACAAGCAAGATATCAATTCAGGTAAGGGCAGTCACTTTTCAGCTCAAACGAACTACATCGTTCACGAAGCTCACACGTTTCTCATCTTAACTGACAAGCATTGGATGTTAGAGGGTCAGTGCTTTGTATCAGTTTCAGAAGCAGATTTGGACTAGATATGGTCCGTATGTGTAGGAAACACCGCTCTTTTGTTCTGTGCACACTCAGATTTCCTGCTGTGTTAGAGACTCTAGAAAGCTAGAGTGTGCTTCTCGCTCTAAAGCAGAGTGTGATCCCTGGATGAGAACTATGCTGTGTGTTTCCCTTCAGAAATGGACTTAAATCCCATGCTCTGTGTCTTACTACAAGCAAGACTTCATTTCAGATAAGGGCAGTCACTTTTCTGCTCAAATGAACTACATCATTCACGAAGCTCACACGTTTCTCATCTTAATTGACAAGCATTGGATGTTAGAGGACCAGTGCTTTGTATCAGTTTCAGAAGAAGAGTTGGACTACATATGGTCCATATGTGTAGGAAACACTGTTCTTTTGTTCTGGGCACACTCAGATTTCCTGCTGTATTAGAGAGTCTAGAAAGCTAGAGTGTGCTTCTCACTCTAAAGCAGAGTGTGATCCATGGATGAGTACTATGCTGTGTGTTTCCCTTCAGAAATGGACTTAAATCCCAGGCTCTGTGTCTTACTACAAGCAAGACTTCGTTTCAGGTAAGGGCAGTCACTTTTCAGTTCAAAGGAACTACATCATTCACAAAGCTCACACGTTTCTCATCTTAACTGACAAGCACTGGATGTTAGAGGACCAGTGCATTCTATCAGTTTCAGAATAAGATTTGGACTACATATTGCCCGTATGTGTAGGAAACACCGTTCTTTTGTTCTGGGCACACTCAGATTTCCTGCTGTCTTAGAGACTCTAGAAAGCAAGAGTGTGCTTCTTGCTCTAAAGCAGAGTGTGATCCATGGATGAGAACTATGCTGTATGTTTCCGTTCAGAAATGGAGTTAAATCCCAGACTCTGTGTCTTCCTACAGGCAAGACTTCCTTTCAGGTAAGGGCAGTCACTTTTCAGCTCAAACGAACTACATCATTCACGAAGCTCACACGTTTCCCATCTTAACAGACAAGCATTGGATTTTAGAGGACCAGTGTTTTGTATCAGTTTCAGATGCAGAGTTGGACTATATAATGTCCGTAAGGGTAGGAAACACCGTTCTTTTGTTCTCAGCACACTCACATTTCCTGCTGTCTTAGAGAATCTAGAAAGCAAGAGCGTGCTTCTTGTTCTAAAGCAGAGTTTGATCAATGGATGATTACACGGCTGTGTGTTTTACTTCAGAAATGGAGTTAAATCCCAGGCTCTGAGTCTTCCTACAAGCAAGACTTCAATTCAGGTAAGGGCAGTCACTTTTCTGCTCAAACAAACTACACCGTTCACGAGGCTCACACGTTTCTCATCTTAACTCACAAGCATTGGATGTAAGATGGTCAGTGCTTTGTATCAGTTTCAGAAGCAGATTTGGACTACATAAGGTCCATATGTGTAGGAAACACCCTTCTTTTGTTCTGGGCACACTCAGATTTCCTGCTGTATTAGAGAATCTAGAAAGAAAGAGTGTGCTTCTCGCTCTAAAGCAGAGTGTGATCTATGGATGAGAACTATGCTGTGTGTTTCCATTCAGAAATGGACTTAAATCCCAGGCTCTGTTTCTTACTACAAGCAAGACTTCGTTCCAGGTAAGGGCAGTCACTTTTCAGTTCAAAGGAACTACATCATTCACTAAGCTCACACGTTTCTCATCTTAACTGACAAGCATTGGATGTTAGAGGACCAGTGGTTTGTATCACTTTCAGAAGCAGAGTTGGACTAGATAAGGTCCGTATGTGTAGGAAACACCGTTCTTTTGTTCTCAGCAAACTCACGTTTCCTGCTGGCTTAGAGACTCTAGAAAGCACGATCGTGCTTCTTGTTCTAAAGCAGAGTGTGATCATTGGATGAGAACACTGCTGTGTGTTTCACCTCAGAAATGGAGTTAAATCCCATGCTCTGAGTCTTCCTACAAGCAAGATTTCGTTTCAGGTAAGGGCAGTCACTTTTCTGCTCAAACGAACTACATCTTTCACGAAGCTCACACGTTTCTCATCTTAACTGACAAGCATTGGATGTTAGAGGACCAGTGCATTCTATCAGTTTCAGAAGAAGATTTGGATTACATATTGTCCTTATGTGTAGGAAACACCGTTCTTTTGTTCTGGGCACACTCAGATTTCCTGCTGTATTAGAGAATCTATAAATCAAGAGTGTGCTTCTCGCTCTAAAGCAGAGTGTGATCCATGGATTAGAACTATGCTGTGTGTTTCACTTCAGAAATGGAGTTAAATCTCAGGCTCTGAGTCTTCCTACAAGCAAGTCTTCATTTCAGGTAAGGGCAGTCACTTTCCAGCTCAAACGAACTACATCCTTCACTGAGCTCACACGTTTCTCATCTTAACAGACAAGCATTGGATGTTAGAGGACCAGTGCATTGTATCAGTTTCAGAAGAAGATTTGGACTACATATGGGCCATATGTGTAGGAAACACCCTTCTTTTGTTCTGGGCACACTCAGATTTCCTGGTGTATTAGAGAATCTAGAAAGCAAGAGTGTGCTTCTCGCTCTAAAGCAGAGTGTGATCCATGGATGAGAACTATGCTGTGTGTTTCCCTTCAGAAATGGACTTAAATCCCAGGCTCTGTGTCTTACTACAAGCAAGACTTCGTTTCAGTTAAGGGCAGTCACTTTTCAGTTCAAAGGAACTACATCATTCACTAAGCTCACACGTTTCTCATCTTAACTGACAAGCATTGGATGTTAGAGGACCAGTGCTTTGTATCACTTTCAGAAGCAGAGTTGGACTAGATATGGTCCATATGTGTAGGAACACCATTCTTTTGTTCTCAGCACACTCACGTTTCCTGCTGTCTTAGAGACTTTAGAAAGCAAGAGCGTGCTTCTCGCTATAAAGCAGAGTGTGAACCATGGATGAGACCTATGCTGTATGTTTCCGTGCAGAAATGGAGTTAAATCCCAGACTCTGTGTCTTCCTACAGGCAAGACTTCCTTTCAGGTAAGGGCAGTCACTTTTCAGCTCAAACGAACTACATCATTCACGAAGCTCACACGTTTCTCATCTTAACAGACAAGCATTGGATTTTAGAGGACCAGTGTTTTGTATCAGTTTCAGATGCAGAGTTGGACTATACAATGTCCGTAAGGGTAGGAAACACCGTTCTTTTGTTCTCAGCACACTCACATTTCCTGCTGTCTTAGAGAATCTAGAAAGCAAGAGCGTGCTTCTTGTTCTAAAGCAGAGTTTGATCAGTGGATGATTACACGGCTGTGTGTTTTACTTCAGAAATGGAGTTAAATCCCAGGCTCTGAGTTTCATACAAGCAAGACTTCAATTCAGATAAGGGCAGTCACTTTTCTGCTCAAACGAACTACACCGTTCACGAGGCTCACACGTTTCTCATCTTAACTAACAAGCATTGGATGTAAGATGGTCAGTACGTTGTATCAGTTTCAGAAGCAGATTTGGACTACATAAGGTCCATATGTGTAGGAAACACCGTTCTTTTGTTCTGGGCACACTCAGATTTCCTGCTGTATTAGAGAATCTAGAAAGAAAGAGTGTGCTTCTCGCTCTAAAGCAGAGTGTGATCCATGGATGAGAACTATGTTGTGTGTTTTCATTCAGAAATGGACTTAAATCCCAGGCTCTGTTTCTTACTACAAGCAAGACTTCGTTTCAGGTAAGGGCAGTCACTTTTCAGTTCAAAGGAACTACATCATTCACTAAGCACACACGTTTCTCATCTTAACTGACAAGCATTGGATGTTAGAGGACCAGTGCTTTGTATCACTTTCAGAAGCAGAGTTGGACTAGATATTGTCCGTATGTGTAGGAAACACCGTTCTTTTGTTCTCAGCACACTCACGTTTCCTGCTGTCTTAGAGACTCTAGAAAGCAAGAGCGTGCTTCTCACTCTAAAGCAGAGTGTGATCCATGGATGAGAACTATGCTGTGTGTTTCCCTTCAGAAAAGGAGTTAAATCCCAGGCTCTGTGTCTTCCTACAAGCAAGACTTCGTTTCAGGTAAGGGCAGTCACTTTTCAGCTCAAACGAACTACATCGTTCTCGGAGCTCACACGTTTCTCATCTTAACAGACAAGCATTGGATGTTAGAGGACCAGTGCTTTGTATCAGTTTCCGAAGCAGAGTTGGACTAGATATGGTCCGTATGTGTAGGAAACACCGTTCTTTTGTTCTCAGCAAACTCACGTTTCCTGCTGTCTTAGAGACTCTAGAAAGCACGATCGTGCTTCTTGTTCTAAAGCAGAGTGTGATCATTGGATGAGAACACTGCTGTGTGTTTCACTTCAGAAATGGAGTTAAATCCCATGCTCTGAGTCTTCCTACAAGCAAGACTTCGTTTCAGGTAAGGGCAGTCACTTTTCTGCTCAAACGAACTACATCTTTCACGAAGCTCACACGTTTCTCATCTTAACTGACAAGCATTGGATGTTAGAAGACCAGTGCATTCTATCAGTTTCAGAAGAAGATTTGGATTACATATTGTCCTTATGTGTAGGAAACACCGTTCTTTTGTTCTGGGCACACTTAGATTTCCTGCTGCATTAGAGACTCTATAAAGCAAGAGTGTGCTTTTCGCTCTAAAGCAGAGTGTGATCCATGGATGAGAACTATGCTGTGTGTTTCACTTCAGAAATGGAGTTAAATCTCAGGCTCTGAGTCTCCCTACAAGCAAGACTTCGTTTCAGGTAATGGCAGTCACTTTTCAGTTCAAAGGAACTACATCATTCACTAAGCTCACAAGTTTCTCATCTTAACTGACAAGCATTGGATGTTAGAGGACCAGTGATTTGTATCACTTTCAGAAGCAGAGTTGGACAAGATATGGTCCGTATGTGTAGGAAACACCATTGTTTTGTTCTCAGCACACTCACATATCCTGCTGGCTTAGAGACTCTAGAAAGAAAGAGCGTGCTTCTCGCTCTAAAGCAGAGTGTGATCCATGGATGAGAACTATGCTGTGTGTTTCCCTTCAGAAATGGAGTTAAATCCCAGGCTCTTTGTCTTCCTAGAAGCAATACTTCGTTTCAGGTAAGGGCAGTCACTTTCCAGCTCAAACGAACTACATCCTTCACTGAGCTCACACGTTTATCATCTTAACAGACAAGCATTGGATGTTAGAGGACCAGTGCATTGTATCAGTTTCAGAAGAAGATTTGGACTATATATAGTCAGTATGTGTAGGAAACACCGTTCTTTTGTTCTGGGCACACTCAGATTTCCTGCTGTTTTAGAGACTCTAGAAAGCAAGAGCGTGCTTCTTGCTCTAAAGCAGAGTGTGATCCATGGATGAGAACTATGCTGTGTGCTTGACTTCAGAAATGGAGTTAAATCACATGCTCTGAGTGTTCCTACAGGCAAGACATCATTTCAGGTAAGGGCAGTCACTTTTCTGCTCAAACGAACTACATCGTTCATGGAGCTCACACGTTTCTCATCTTAACAGACAAGCATTGGATTTTAGAGGACCAGTGCTTTGTATCAGTTTCAGATGCAGAGTTGGACTATATAATGTCTGTAATTGTAGGAAACACCGTTCGTTTGTTCTCAGCACACTCACATTTCCTGCTGTCTTAGAGACTCTAGAAAGCAAGGGCATGCTTCTTGTTCTAAAGCAGAGTGTGATCAATGGATGATTACACTGCTGTGTGTTTTACTTCAGAAATGGAGTTAAATCCCAGGCTCTGAATCTTCCTACAAGCAAGACTTCAATTCAGGTAAGGGCAGTCACTTTTCTGCTCAAACGAACTACATCGTTCACGAAGCTCACACGTTTCTCATCTTAACTGACAAGCATTGGATGTTAGAGGACCAGTGCATTCTATCAGTTTCAGAAGAAGATTTGGACTACATATAGTCCGTATGTTTAGGAAACACCGTTCTTTTGTTCTGGGCACATTCAGATTTCCTGCTGTCTTAGAGACTCTAGAAAGCAAGAGTGTGCTTCTTGCTCTAAAGCAGAGTGTGATCCATGGATGAGAATTATGCTGTGTGCTTGACTTCAGAAATGGAGTTAAATCCCAGGCTCTGAGTCTTCCTACAGGCAAGACTTCGTTTCAGGTAAGGGCAGTCACTTTTCTGCTCAAACGAACTACATCGTTCATGAAGCTCACACGTTTCTCATCTTAACTGACAAGCATTGGATGTTAGATGGTCAGTGCTTTGTATCACTTTCAGAAGCAGAGTTGGACTAGATATGGTCCGTATGTGTAGGAAACACCCTTCTTTTGTTCCGGGCACACTCAGATTTCCTGCTGTATTAGAGAATCTACAAAGCAAGAGTGTGCTTCTCGCTCTAAAGCAGAGTGTGATCCATGGATGAGAACTATGCTGAGTTTTTCCCTTCAGAAATGGACTTAAATCCCAGGCTCTGTGTCTTACTACAAGCAAGACTTCGTTTCAGGTAAGTGCAGTCACTTTTCAGTTCAAAGGAACTACATCATTCACTAAGCTCACACGTTTCTCATCTTAACTGACAAGCATTGGATGTTAGAGGACCAGTGCTTTGTATCACTTTCAGAAGCAGAGTTGGACTAGATATGGTCCGTATGTGTAGGAAACACTGTTCTTTTGTTCTCAGCACACTCACGTTTCCTGCTTTCTTAGAGACCTTAGAAAGCAAGAGCGTGCTTCTCGCTCTAAAGCAGAGTGTGAACCATGGATGAGACCTCTGCTGTAAGTTTCCGTTCAGAAATCGAGTTAAATCCCAGACTCTGTGTCTTCCTACAGGCAAGACTTCCTTTCAGGTAAGGGCAGTCACTTTTCAGCTCAAACGAACTACATCATTCTTGAAGCTCACACGTTTCTCACCTAAAAGACAAGCATTGGATTTTAGAGGACCAGTGTTTTGTATCAGTTTCAGATGCAGAGTTGGACTATATAATGTCCGTAAGGGTAGGAAACACCATTCTTTTGTTCTCAGCACACTCACATTTCCTGCTGTCTTAGAGAATCTAGAAAGCAAGAGCGTGCTTCTTGTTCTAAAGCAGAGTTTGTTCAATGGACGATTACACGGCTGTGGGTTTTACTTCAGAAATGGAGTTAAATCCCAGGCTCTGAGTCTTCATAAAAGCAAGACTTCAATTCAGATAAGGGCAGTCACTTTTCTGCTCAAACGAACTATACCGTTCACGAGGCTCACACGTTCCTCATCTTAACTAACAAGCATTGGATGTAAGATGGTCAGTGCTTTGTATCAGTTTCATAAGCAGATTTGGACTACATAAGGTCCATATGTGTAGGAAACACCGTTCTTTTGTTCTGGGCACACTCAGATTTCCTGCTGTATTAGAGAATCTAGAAAGAAAGAGTGTGCTTCTCGCTCTAAAGCAGAGTGTGATCCATGGATGAGAACTATGCTGTGTGTTTCCCTTCAGAAAAGGAGTTAAATCCCAGGCTCTGTGTCTTCCTACAAGCAAGACTTCGTTTCAGGTAAGGGCAGTCACTTTTCAGCTCAAACGAACTACATCATTCACGGAGCTCACACGTTTCTCATCTTAACAGACAAGCATTGGATGTTAGAGGACCAGTGCTTTGTATCAGTTTCAGAAGCAGAGTTGGACTAGATATGGTCCGTATGTGTAGGAAACACTGTTCTTTTGTTCTCAGCAAACTCACGTTTCCTGCTCTCTTAGAGACTCTAGAAAGCACGATCGTGCTTCTTGTTCTAAAGCAGAGTGTGATCATTGGATGAGAACACTGCTGTGTGTTTCACTTCAGAAATGGAGTTAAATCCCATGCTCTGAGTCTTCCTACAAGCAAGACTTCGTTTCAGGTAAGGGCAGTCACTTTTCTGCTCAAACGAACTACATCTTTCACGAACCTCACACGTTTCTCATCTTAACTGACAAGCATTGGATGTTAGAGGACCAGTGCATTCTATCAGTTTCAGAAGAAGATTTGGACTACATATGGGCCATATGTGTAGGAAACACCCTTCTTTTGTTCTGGGCACACTCAGATTTCCTGCTGTATTAGAGAATCTAGAAAGCAAGAGTGTGCTTCTCGCTCTAAAGCAGAGTGTGATCCATGGATGAGAACTATGCTGTGTGTTTCCCTTCAGAAATGGACTTAAATCCCAGGCTCTATGTCTTACTACAAGCAAGACTTCGTTTCAGGTAAGGGCAGTCACTTTTCAGTTCAAAGGAACTACATCATTCACTAAGCTCACACGTTTCTCATCTTAACTGACAAGCATTGGATGTTAGAGGACCAGTGCATTGTATCAGTTTCAGAAGAAGATTTGGACTACATATGGGCCATATATGTAGGAAACACCCTTCATTTGTTCTGGGCACACTCAGATATCCTGGTGTATTAGAGATTCTAGAAAGCAAGAGTGTGCTTCTCGCTCTAAAGCAGAGTGTGATCCATGGATGAGAACTAGGCTGTGTGTTTCCCTTCAGAAATGGAGTTAAATCCCAGGCTCTGAGACTTCCTACAAGCAAGACTTCGTTTCAGGTAAGGGCAGTCACTGTTCAGTTCAAAGGAACTACATCATTCACTAAGCTCACACGTTTCTCATCTTAACTGACAAGCATTGGATATTAGAGGACCAGTGCTTTGTATCACTTTCAGAAGCAGAGTTGGCCTAGATATGGTCCCTATGTGTAGGAACACCGTTCTTTTGTTCTCAGCACACTCACGTTTCCTGCTGGTGTAGAGACTTTAGAAAGCAAGAGCGTGCTTCTCGCTTTAAAGCAGAGTGTGATCCACGGATGAGAACTATGCTGTGTGTTTCCCTTCAGAAATGGAGTTAAATCCAATGCTCTGAGTCTCCCTACAAGCAAGACTTTGTTTCTGGTAAGGGCTGTCACTTTTCTGCTCAAAGGAACTACATCCTTCACGAAGCTCACACGTTTCTCATCTTAACTGACAACCATTGGATGTTAGAGGACCAGTGCATTGTATCAGTTTCAGAAGAAGATTTGGACTACATATAGTCCGTATGTGTAGGAAACACCGTTCTTTTGTTCTGGGCACACTCAGATTTCCTGCTGTATTAGAGAATCTAGAAAGCAAGAGGGTGCTTCTTGCTCTAAAGCAGAGTGTGATCCATGGATGAGAACTATGCTGTGTGTTTCCCTTCAGAAATGGAGTTAAATCCCAGGCTCTGTGTCTTCCTACAGGCAAGACTTCGTTTCAGGTAAGTGCAGTCACTTTTCTGCTCAAACGAACTACATCGTTCACGAAGCTCAAACGTTTCTCATCTTAATTGACAAGCATTGGCTTTTAGAGGACCACTGCTTTGTATCAGTTTCAGAAGAAGTGTTGGACTAGATATCGTCCGTATGTGTAGGAAACACCGTTCTTTTCTTCTCAGCACACTCACATTTCCTGCTGTCTTAGAGACTCTAGAAAGCAAGGGCATGCTTCTTGTTCTAAAGCAGAGTGTGATCAATGGATGATTACACTGCTGTGTGTTTTACTTCAGAAATGGAGTTAAATCCCAGGCTCTGAATCTTCCTACAAGCAAGACTTCAATTCAGGTAAGGGCAGTCACTTTTCTGCTCAAACGAACTACATCGTTCACGAAGCTCACACGTTTCTCATCTTAACTGACAAGCATTGGATGTTAGAGGACCAGTGCATTCTATCAGTTTCAGAAGAAGATTTGGACTACATATAGTCCGTATGTTTAGGAAACACCGTTCTTTTGTTCTGGGCACATTCAGATTTCCTGCTGTCTTAGAGACTCTAGAAAGCAAGAGTGTGCTTCTTGCTCTAAAGCAGAGTGTGATCCATGGATGAGAATTATGCTGTGTGCTTGACTTCAGAAATGGAATTAAATCCCAGGCTCTGAGTCTTCCTACAGGCAAGACTTCGTTTCAGGTAAGGGCAGTCACTTTTCTGCTCAAACGAACTACATCGTTCATGAAGCTCACACGTTTCTCATCTTAACTGACAAGCATTGGATGTTAGATGGTCAGTGCTTTGTATCACTTTCAGAAGCAGAGTTGGACTAGATATGGTCCGTATGTGTAGGAAACACCCTTCTTTTGTTCCGGGCACACTCAGATTTCCTGCTGTATTAGAGAATCTACAAAGCAAGAGTGTGCTTCTCGCTCTAAAGCAGAGTGTGATCCATGGATGAGAACTATGCTGTGTTTTTCCCTTCAGAAATGGACTTAAATCCCAGGCTCTGTGTCTTACTACAAGCAAGACTTCGTTTCAGGTAAGTGCAGTCACTTTTCAGTTCAAAGGAACTACATCATTCACTAAGCTCACACGTTTCTCATCTTAACTGACAAGCATTGGATGTTAGAGGACCAGTGCTTTGTATCACTTTCAGAAGCAGAGTTGGACTAGATATGGTCCGTATGTGTAGGAAACACTGTTCTTTTGTTCTCAGCACACTCACGTTTCCTGCTTTCTTAGAGACCTTAGAAAGCAAGAGCGTGCTTCTCGCTCTAAAGCAGAGTGTGAACCATGGATGAGACCTCTGCTGTAAGTTTCCGTTCAGAAATCGAGTTAAATCCCAGACTCTGTGTCTTCCTACAGGCAAGACTTCCTTTCAGGTAAGGGCAGTCACTTTTCAGCTCAAACGAACTACATCATTCTTGAAGCTCACACGTTTCTCACCTAAAAGACAAGCATTGGATTTTAGAGGACCAGTGTTTTGTATCAGTTTCAGATGCAGAGTTGGACTATATAATGTCCGTAAGGGTAGGAAACACCATTCTTTTGTTCTCAGCACACTCACATTTCCTGCTGTCTTAGAGAATCTAGAAAGCAAGAGCGTGCTTCTTGTTCTAAAGCAGAGTTTGTTCAATGGACGATTACACGGCTGTGGGTTTTACTTCAGAAATGGAGTTAAATCCCAGGCTCTGAGTCTTCATAAAAGCAAGACTTCAATTCAGATAAGGGCAGTCACTTTTCTGCTCAAACGAACTATACCGTTCACGAGGCTCACACGTTCCTCATCTTAACTAACAAGCATTGGATGTAAGATGGTCAGTGCTTTGTATCAGTTTCATAAGCAGATTTGGACTACATAAGGTCCATATGTGTAGGAAACACCGTTCTTTTGTTCTGGGCACACTCAGATTTCCTGCTGTATTAGAGAATCTAGAAAGAAAGAGTGTGCTTCTCGCTCTGAAGCAGAGTGTGATCCATGGATGAGAACTATGCTGTGTGTTTCCCTTCAGAAAAGGAGTTAAATCCCAGGCTCTGTGTCTTCCTACAAGCAAGACTTCGTTTCAGGTAAGGGCAGTCACTTTTCAGCTCAAACGAACTACATCATTCACGGAGCTCACACGTTTCTCATCTTAACAGACAAGCATTGGATGTTAGAGGACCAGTGCTTTGTATCAGTTTCAGAAGCAGAGTTGGACTAGATATGGTCCGTATGTGTAGGAAACACTGTTCTTTTGTTCTCAGCAAACTCACGTTTCCTGCTCTCTTAGAGACTCTAGAAAGCACGATCGTGCTTCTTGTTCTAAAGCAGAGTGTGATCATTGGATGAGAACACTGCTGTGTGTTTCACTTCAGAAATGGAGTTAAATCCCATGCTCTGAGTCTTCCTACAAGCAAGACTTCGTTTCAGGTAAGGGCAGTCACTTTTCTGCTCAAACGAACTACATCTTTCACGAACCTCACACGTTTCTCATCTTAACTGACAAGCATTGGATGTTAGAGGACCAGTGCATTCTATCAGTTTCAGAAGAAGATTTGGACTACATATGGGCCATATGTGTAGGAAACACCCTTCTTTTGTTCTGGGCACACTCAGATTTCCTGCTGTATTAGAGAATCTAGAAAGCAAGAGTGTGCTTCTCGCTCTAAAGCAGAGTGTGATCCATGGATGAGAACTATGCTGTGTGTTTCCCTTCAGAAATGGACTTAAATCCCAGGCTCTATGTCTTACTACAAGCAAGACTTCGTTTCAGGTAAGGGCAGTCACTTTTCAGTTCAAAGGAACTACATCATTCACTAAGCTCACACGTTTCTCATCTTAACTGACAAGCATTGGATGTTAGAGGACCAGTGCATTGTATCAGTTTCAGAAGAAGATTTGGACTACATATGGGCCATATATGTAGGAAACACCCTTCATTTGTTCTGGGCACACTCAGATATCCTGGTGTATTAGAGATTCTAGAAAGCAAGAGTGTGCTTCTCGCTCTAAAGCAGAGTGTGATCCATGGATGAGAACTAGGCTGTGTGTTTCCCTTCAGAAATGGAGTTAAATCCCAGGCTCTGAGACTTCCTACAAGCAAGACTTCGTTTCAGGTAAGGGCAGTCACTGTTCAGTTCAAAGGAACTACATCATTCACTAAGCTCACACGTTTCTCATCTTAACTGACAAGCATTGGATATTAGAGGACCAGTGCTTTGTATCACTTTCAGAAGCAGAGTTGGCCTAGATATGGTCCCTATGTGTAGGAACACCGTTCTTTTGTTCTCAGCACACTCACGTTTCCTGCTGGTGTAGAGACTTTAGAAAGCAAGAGCGTGCTTCTCGCTTTAAAGCAGAGTGTGATCCACGGATGAGAACTATGCTGTGTGTTTCCCTTCAGAAATGGAGTTAAATCCAATGCTCTGAGTCTCCCTACAAGCAAGACTTTGTTTCTGGTAAGGGCTGTCACTTTTCTGCTCAAAGGAACTACATCCTTCACGAAGCTCACACGTTTCTCATCTTAACTGACAACCATTGGATGTTAGAGGACCAGTGCATTGTATCAGTTTCAGAAGAAGATTTGGACTACATATAGTCCGTATGTGTAGGAAACACCGTTCTTTTGTTCTGGGCACACTCAGATTTCCTGCTGTATTAGAGAATCTAGAAAGCAAGAGGGTGCTTCTTGCTCTAAAGCAGAGTGTGATCCATGGATGAGAACTATGCTGTGTGTTTCCCTTCAGAAATGGAGTTAAATCCCAGGCTCTGTGTCTTCCTACAGGCAAGACTTCGTTTCAGGTAAGTGCAGTCACTTTTCTGCTCAAACGAACTACATCGTTCACGAAGCTCAAACGTTTCTCATCTTAATTGACAAGCATTGGCTTTTAGAGGACCACTGCTTTGTATCAGTTTCAGAAGAAGTGTTGGACTAGATATCGTCCGTATGTGTAGGAAACACCGTTCTTTTCTTCTCAGCACACTCACATTTCCTGCTGGCTTAGAGACTTTAGAAAGCAAGAGCGTGCTTCTCGCTCTAAAGCAGAGTGTGATCCATGGATGAGAACTATGCTGTGTGTTTCCCTTCAGAAATGGACTTAAATCCCAGGCTCTGTGTGTTCTTACAAGCAAGACTTCGTTTCAGGTAAGGGCAGTCACTTTTCAGCTCAAACGAACTACATCCTTCACTGAGCTCACACGTTTCTCATCTTAACAGACAAGCATTGGATGTTAGATGCCCAGTGCTTTGTATCACTTTCAGAAGCAGAGTTGGACTAGATATGGTCCGTATGTGTAGGAACACCGTTCTTTTGTTCTCAGCACACTCACGTTTCCTGCTGTCTTAGAGACTTTAGAAAGCAAGAGCGTGCTTCTCGCTCTAAAGCAGAGTGTGAACCATGGATGAGACCTATGCTGTATGTTTCCGTTCAGAAATGGAGTTAAATCCCAGACTCTGTGTCTTCCTACAGGCAAGACTTCCTTTCAGGTAAGGGCAGTCACTTTTCAGCTCAAACGAACTACATCATTCACGAAGCTCACACGTTTCTCATCTTAAGAGACAAGCATTGGATTTTAGAGGACCAGTGTTTTGTATCAGTTTCAGATGCAGAGTTGGACTATATAATGTCCGTAAGGGTAGGAAACACCGTTCTTTTGTTCCCAGCACACTCACATTTCCTGCTGTCTTAGAGAATCTAGAAAGCAAGAGCGTGCTTCTTGTTCTTAAGCAGAGTTGGATCAATGGATGATTACACGGCTGTGTGTTTTACTTCAGAAATGGAGTTAAATCCCAGGCTCTGAGTCTTCCTACAAGCAAGACTTCAATTCAGGTAAGGGCAGTCACTTTTCTGCTCAAACGAACTACACCGTTCACGACGCTCACACGTTTCTCATCTTAACTGACAAGCATTGGATGTAAGATGGTCAGTGCTTTGTATCAGTTTCAGAAGCAGATTTGGACTACATAAGATCCATATGTGTAGGAAACACCGTTCTTTTGTTCTGGGCACACTCAGATTACCTGCTGTATTAGAGAATCTAGAAAGAAAGAGTGTGCTTCTCGCTCTAAAGCAGAGTGTGATCCATGGATGAGAACTATGCTGTGTGTTTCCATTCAGAAATGGACTTAAATCCCAGGCTCTGTTTCTTACTACAAGCAAGACTTCATTCCAGGTAAGGGCAGTCACTTTTCAGTTCAAAGGAACTACATCATTCACGAAGCTCACACGTTTCTCATCTTAACTGACAAGCATTGGATGTTAGAGGACCAGTGCTTTGTATCACTTTCAGAAGCAGAGTTGGACTAGATATGGTCCGTATGTGTAGGAAACACCGTTCTTTTGTTCTCAGCAAACTCACGTTTCCTGCTGTCTTAGAGACTCTAGAAAGCACGATCGTGCTTCTTGTTCTAAAGCAGAGTGTGATCATTGGATGAGAACACTGCTGTTTGTTTCACTTCAGAAATGGAGTTAAATCCCATGCTCTGAGTCTTCCTACAAGCAAGACTTCGTTTCAGGTAAGGGCAGTCAGTTTTCTGCTCAAACGAACTACATCTTTCACGAAGCTCACAAGTTTCTCATCTTAACTGACAAGCATTGGATGTTAGAGGACCAGTGCATTCTATCAGTTTCAGAAGAAGATTTGGATTCCATATTGTCCTTATGTGTAGGAAACACCGTTCTTTTGTTCTGGGCACACTCATATTTCCTGCTGTATTAGAGAATCTATAAAGCAAGAGTGTGCTTCTCGCTCTAAAGCAGAGTGTGATCCATGGATGAGAACTATGCTGTGTGTTTCCCTTCAAAAATGGAGTTAAATCTCAGGCTCTGAGTCTTCCTACAAGCAAGAATTCGTTTCAGGTAAGGGCAGTCACTTTCCAGCTCAAACGAATTACATCCTTCACTGAGCTCACTCGTTTCTCATCTTAACAGACAAGCATTGGATGTTAGAGGACCAGTGCATTGTATCAGTTTCAGAAGAAGATTTGGACTACATATGGGCCATATGTGTAGGAAACACCCTTCTTTTGTTCTGGGCACACTCAGATTTCCTGGTGTATTAGACAATCTAGAAAGCAAGAGTGTGCTTCTCGCTCTAAAGCAGAGTGTGATCCATGGATGAGAACTATGCTGTGTGTTTCCCTTCAGAAATGGACTTAAATCCCAGGCTCTGTGTCTTACTACAAGCAAGACTTCGTTTCAGGTAAGGGCAGTCACTTTTCATTTCAAAGGAACTACATCATTCACTAAGCTCACACGTTTCTCATCTTAACTGACAAGCATTGGATGTTAGAGGACCAGTGCTTTGTATCACTTTCAGAAGCAGAGTTGGACTAGATATGGTCCGTATGTGTAGGAACACCGTTCTTTTGTTCTCAGCACACTCACGTTTCCTGCTTGCTTAGAGACTTTAGAAAGCAAGAGCGTGCTTCTCGCTCTAAAGCAGAGTGTTAGCCATGGATGAGAACTATGCTGTGTGTTTCCCTTCAGAAATGGAGTTAAATCCAAGGGTCTTTGTCTTCCTAAAAGCAAGACTTCGTTTCAGGTAAGGGCAGTCACTTTCCAGCTCAAACAAACTACATCCTTCATTGAGCTCACACGTTTGTCATCTTAACAGACAAGCATTGGATATTGGAGGACCAGTGCATTGTATCAGTTTCAGAAGAAGATTTGGACTACATATAGTCAGTATGTGTAGGAAACACCGTTCTTTTGTTCTGGGCACACTCAGATTTCCTGCTGTATTAGAGACTCTAGAAAGCAAGAGCGTGCTTCTTGCTCTAAAGCAGAGTGTGATCCATTGATGAGGACCATGCTGTATGTTTCCCTTCAGAAATGGAGTTAAATCCCATGCGATGAATCTTCCTACAAGCAAGACTTCAATTCAGGTAAGGGCAGTCACTTTTCTGCTCAAACGATCTACATCGTTCACAAAGCTCACACGTTTCTCATCTTATCTGACAAGCATTGGATGTTAGAGGACCAGTGCTTTGTATCACTTTCAGAAGCAGAGTTGTACTAGATATGGTCCGTATGTGTAGTTACACCGTTCTTTTGTTCTCAGCACACTCACGTTTCCTGCTGGCTTAGAGACCTTAGAAAGCAAGAGCGTGCTTCTCGCTCTAAAGCAGAGTGTGATCCATGGATGAGAACTATGCTGTGTGTTTCCCTTCAGAAATGGAGTTAAATCCCAGGCTCTTTGTCTTCCTACAGCAAGACTTCGTTTCAGGTAAGGGCAGTAACTTTCCAGCTCAAACGAACTACATCCTTCACTGAGCTCACACGTTTATCATCTTAACAGACAAGCATTGGATGTTAGAGGACCAGTGCATTGTATCAGTTTCAGAAGAAGATTTGGACTACATATAGTCAGTATGTGTAGGAAACACCGTTCTTTTGTTCTGGGCACACTCAGATTTCCTGGTATATTAGAGAATCTAGAAAGCAAGAGTGTGCTTCTTGCTCTAAAGCAGAGTGTGATCCATGGATGAGAACTATGCTGTGTGTTTCCCTTCAGAAATGGAGTTAAATCCCAGGCTCTGTGTCTTCCTACAAGCAAGACTTCGTTTCAGGTAAGGGCAGTCACTTTTCAGCTCAAACGAACTACATCCTTCACTGAGCTCACACGTTTCTCATCTTAACAGACAAGCATTGGATGTTAGAGGACCAGTGCTTTGTATCAGTTTCAGAAGCAGAGTTGGACTAGATATGGTCCGTATGTGTAGGAAACACCGTTCTTTTCTTCTCAGCACACTCATGTTTCCTGCTGTCTTAGAAACTCTAGAAAGCAAGAGCGTGCTTCTTGTTCTAAAGCAGAGTGTGATCAATGGATGAGACAATGTTGTGTATTTCTCTTCAGAAATGTAGTTAAATCCCATGCTCTGAGTCTCCCTACAAGCAAGACTTCGTTTCAGGTAAGGGCTGTCACTTTTCTGCTCAAAGGAACTACATCCTTCACGAAGCTCACACGTTTCTCATCTTAACTGACAACCATTGGATGTTAGAGGACCAGTGCTTTGTATCAGTTTCAGAAGCAGATTTGGACTACATATGGTCCATATGTGTAGGAAACACCGTTCTTTTGTTCCGGGCACACTCAGATTTCCTGCTGTATTAGAGACTCTACAAAGCAAGAGCGTGCTTCTCGCTCTAAAGCAGAGTGTGATCCATGGATGAGAACTATGCTGTGTGTTTCCCTTCAGAAATGGACTTAAATCCCAGGCTCTGTGTCTTACTACAAGCAAGATTTCGTTTCAGGTAAGGGCAGTCTCTTTTCTGCTCAAATGAACTACATCATTCACTAAGCTCACGTGTTTCTCATCTTAATTGACAAGCTTTGGATGTTAGAGGACCAGTGCTTCGTATCAATTTCAGAAGAAGAGTTGGACTAGATATGGTCCATATGTGTAGGAAACACTGTTCTTTTGTTCTGGGCACACTCAGATTTCCTACTGTATTAGAGACTCTAGAAAGCAAGAGTGTGCTTCTTGCTCTAAAGCAGAGTGTGATCTATGGATGAGAACTATGCTGTGTGTTTCCATTCAGAAATGGAGTTAAATCCCAGGCTCTGTGTCTTCCTACAAGCAAGACTTCGTTTCAGGTAAGGGCTGTCACTTTTCAGCTCAAACGAACTACATCGTTCACTGAGCTCACACATTTCTCATCTTAACAGACAAGCATTGGGTGTTAGAGGACCAGTGCTTTGTATCAGTTTCAGAAGCAGAGTTGGACTAGATATGGTCCGTATGTGTAGGAAACACCGTTCTTTTGTTCTCAGCACACTCATGTTTCCTGCTCTTTTAGAGACTCTAGAAAGTAAGAGCGTGCTTCTTGTTCTAAAGCAGAGTGTGATCAATGGATGAGAACTATGCTGTGTGTTTCCCTTCAGAAATGGAGTTAAATCCCAGGATCTGAGTCTTCCTACAAGCAAGACTTCAATTCAGGTAAGGGCAGTCACTTTTCTGCTCAAACTAACTACATCGTTCAAGAAGCTCACACGTTTCTCATCTTAACTGACAAGCATTGGATGTTAGATGGTCAGTGCTTTGTATCAGTTTCAGAAGCAGATTTGGACTACATATGGTCCATATGTGTAGGAAACACCGTTCTTTTGTTCTGGGCACATTCAGATTTCCTGCTGTATTAGAGAATCTAGAAAGCAAGAGCGTGCTTCTCGCTCTAAAGCATAGTGTGATCCATTGATGAAAACCATGCTGTATGTTTCCCTTCAGAAATGGAGTTAAATCCCAGACTCTGTGTCTTCCTACAGGCAAGACTTCGTTTCTGGTAAGGGCAGTCACTTTTCAGCTCAAACGAACTACATCATTCACGAAGCTCACACGTTTCTCATCTTAACAGACAAGCATTGGATTTTAGAGGACCCGTGCTTTGTATCAGTTTCAGATGCAGAGTTGGACTATATAATGTCCATAATTGTAGGAAACACCATTCTTTTGATCTCAGCACACTCACATTTCCTGCTGTCTTAGAGACTCTAGAAAGCAAGGGCGTGCTTTTTGTTCTAAAGCAGAGTGTGATCAATGGATGATTACACTGCTGTGTGTTTTACTTCAGAAATGGAGTTAAATCCCAGGCTCTGAATCTTCCTACAAGCAAGACTTCAATTCAGGTAAGGGCAGTCACTTTTCTGCTCAAACGAACTACATCGTTCACAACGCTCACACGTTTCTCATCTTAACTGACAAGCATTGGATGTTAGATGGTCAGTGCTTTGTATCAGTTTCAGAAGCAGATTTGGACTACATATGGTCCATATGTGTAGGAAACACCGTTCTTTTGTTCTGGGCACACTCAGATTTCCTGCAGTACTAGAGACCCTAGTAAGCAAGATTGTGCTTCTCGCTCTAAAGGAGAGTGTGATCCATGGATGAGAACACTGCTGTGTGTTTCCCTTCAGAAATGGACTTAAATCCCAGGCTCTGTGTCTTACTACAAGCAAGACTTCGTATCAGGTAAGGGCAGTCACTTTTCAGTTCAAAGGAACTACATCATTCACTAAGGTCACACGTTTCTCATCTTGACTGACAAGCATTGGATGATAGAGGACCAGTGCTTTGTATCACTTTCAGAAGCAGAGTTGTATAGATATGGTCCGTATGTGTAGGAAACACCGTTCTTTTGTTCTCAGCACACTCACGTTTCCTGCTGTCTTAGAGACTTTAGAAAGCAAGAGCGTGCTTCTTGTTCTAAAGCAGAGTGTGATCAATGGATGAGACAATGTTGTGTGTTTCTCTTCAGAAATGTAGTTAAATCCCATGCTCTGAGTCTCCCTACAAGCAAGACTTCATTTCAGGTAAGGGCTGTCACTTTTCTGCTAAAAGGAACTACATCCTTCACGAAGCTCACACGTTTCACATCTTAACTGACAAGCATTGGATGTGAGATGGTCAGTGCTTTGTATCAGTTTCAGAAGCAGATTTGGTCTACATATGGTCCATATGTGTAGGAAACAACGTTCTTTTTTTCTGGGCACACTCAGATTTCCTGCTGTATTAGAGACTCTAGAAAGCAAGAGTGTGCTTCTCGCTCTAAAGCAGAGTATGATCCATGGATGAGAACTATGCTGTGTGTTTCCCTTCAGAAATGGAGTTAAATCCCAGGCTCTGTGTCTTCCTACAAGCAAGACTTCGTTTCAGGTAAGGGCAGTCACTTTTCAGCTCAAACGAACTACATCCTTCACTGAGCTCACACGTTTCTCATCTTAACAGACAAGCATTGGATGTTAGAGGACCAGTGCTTTGTATCAGTTTCAGAAGCAGAGTTGGACTAGATATGGTCCGTATGTGTAGGAAACACCGTTCTTTTCTTCTCAGCACACTCATGTTTCCTGCTGTCTTAGAGACTCTAGAAAGCAAGAGCGTGCTTCTTGTTCTAAAGCAGAGTGTGATCAATGGATGAGACAATGTTGTGTGTTTCTCTTCAGAAATGTAGTTAAATCCCATGCTCTGAGTCTCCCTACAAGCAAGACTTCGTTTCAGGTAAGGGCTGTCACTTTTCTGCTCAAAGGAACTACATCATTCACGAAGCTCACA
This sequence comes from Onychomys leucogaster, assembly GCA_949786385.1. NCBI lineage: Eukaryota > Metazoa > Chordata > Mammalia > Rodentia > Cricetidae > Onychomys > Onychomys leucogaster. The sequence continues at coordinate 210,413 of CATKUP010000386.1, forward strand.
CGTTTCTCATCTTAACTGACAACCATTGGATGTTAGAGGACCAGTGCTTTGTATCAGTTTCAGAAGCAGATTTGGACTACATATGGTCCATATGTGTAGGAAACACCGTTCTTTTGTTCCGGGCACACTCAGATTTCCTGGTGTATTAGAGAATCTAGAAAGCAAGAGTGTGCTTCTCGCTCTAAAGCAGAGTGTGATCCATGGTTGAGAACTATGCTGTGTGTTTCCCTTCAGAAATGGACTTAAATCCCAGGCTCTATGTCTTACTACAAGCAAGACTTCGTTTCAGGTAAGGGCAGTCACTTTTCAGTTCAAAGGAACTACATCATTCACTAAGCTCACACGTTTCTCATCTTAACAGACAAGCATTGGATATTAGAGGACCAGTGCATTGTATCAGTTTCAGAAGAAGATTTGGACTACATATGGGCCATATATGTAGGAAACACCCTTCATTTGTTCTGGGCACACTCAGATTTCCTGGTGTATTAGAGATTCTAGAAAGCAAGAGTGTGCTTCTCGCTCTAAAGCAGAGTGTGATCCATGGATGAGAACTAGGCGGTGTGTTTCCCTTCAGAAATGGAGTTAAATCCCAGGCTCTGAGTCTTCCTACAAGCAAGACTTCGTTTCAGGTAAGGGCAGTCACTGTTCAGTTCAAAGGAACTACATCATTCACTAAGCTCACACGTTTCTCATCTTAACTGACAAGCATTGGATATTAGAGGACCAGTGCTTTGTATCACTTTCAGAAGCAGAGTTGGCCTAGATATGGTCCCTATGTGTAGGAACACCGTTCTTTTGTTCTCAGCACACTCACGTTTCCTGCTGGTGTAGAGACTTTAGAAAGCAAGAGCGTGCTTCTTGCTTTAAAGCAGAGTGTGATCCACGGATGAGAACTATGCTGTGTGTTTCCCTTCAGAAATGGAGTTAAATCCAATGCTCTGAGTCTCCCTACAAGCAAGACTTTGTTTCTGGTAAGGGCTGTCACTTTTCTGCTCAAAAGAACTACATCCTTCACGAAGCTCACACGTTTCTCATCTTAACTGACAACCATTGGATGTTAGAGGACCAGTGCATTGTATCAGTTTCAGAAGAAGATTTGGACTACATACAGTCCGTATGTGTAGGAAACACCGTTCTTTTGTTCTGGGCACACTCAGATTTTCTTCTGTATTAGAGAATCTAGAAAGCAAGAGGGTGCTTCTTGCTCTAAAGCAGAGTGTGATCCATGGATGAGAACTATGCTGTGTGTTTCCCTTCAGAAATGGAGTTAAATCCCAGGCTCTGTGTCTTCCTACAGGCAAGACTTCGTTTCAGGTAAAGGCAGTCACTTTTCTGCTCAAACGAACTACATCGTTCACGAAGCTCAAACGTTTCTCATCTTAATTGACAAGCATTGGCTGTTAGAGGACCACTGCTTTGTATCAGTTTCAGAAGAAGAGTTGGACTAGATATCGTCCGTATGTGTAGGAAACACCGTTCTTTTCTTCTCAGCACACTCACATTTCCTGCTGGCTTAGAGACTTTAGAAAGCAAGAGCGTGCTTCTCGCTCTAAAGCAGAGTGTGATCCATGGATGAGAACTATGCTGTGTGTTTCCCTTCAGAAATGGAGTTAAATCCCAGGCTCTGTGTGTTCTTACAAGCAAGACTTCGTTTCAGGTAAGGGCAGTCACTTTTCAGCTCAAACGAACTACATCCTTCACTGAGCTCACACGTTTCTCATCTTAACAGACAAGCATTGGATGTTAGAGGCCCAGTGCTTTGTATCACTTTCAGAAGCAGAGTTGGACTAGATATGGTCCGTATGTGTAGGAACACCGTTCTTTTGTTCTCAGCACACTCACGTTTCCTGCTGTCTTAGAGACTTTAGAAAGCAAGAGCGTGCTTCTCGCTCTAAAGCAGAGTGTGAACCATGGATGAGACCTATGCTGTATGTTTCCGTTCAGAAATGGAGTTAAATCCCAGACTCTGTGTCTTCCTACAGGCAAGACTTCCTTTCAGGTAAGGGCAGTCACTTTTCAGCTCAAACGAACTACATCATTCACGAAGCTCACACGTTTCTCATCTTAAGAGACAAGCATTGGATTTTAGAGGACCAGTGTTTTGTATCAGTTTCAGATGCAGAGTTGGACTATATAATGTCCGTAAGGGTAGGAAACACCGTTCTTTTGTTCCCAGCACACTCACATTTCCTGCTGTCTTAGAGAATCTAGAAAGCAAGAGCGTGCTTCTTGTTCTTAAGCAGAGTTGGATCAATGGATGATTACACGGCTGTGTGTTTTACTTCAGAAATGGAGTTAAATCCCAGGCTCTGAGTCTTCCTACAAGCAAGACTTCAATTCAGGTAAGGGCAGTCACTTTACTGCTCAAACGAACTACACCGTTCACGACGCTCACACGTTTCTCATCTTAACTGACAAGCATTGGATGTAAGATGGTCAGTGCTTTGTATCAGTTTCTGAAGCAGATTTGGACTACCTAAGGTCCATATGTGTAGGAAACACCGTTCTTTTGTTCTGGGCACACTCAGATTACCTGCTGTATTAGAGAATCTAGAAAGAAAGAGTGTGCTTCTCGCTCTAAAGCAGAGTGTGATCCATGGATGAGAACTATGCTGTATGTTTCCATTCAGAAATGGACTTAAATCCCAGGCTCTGTTTCTTACTACAAGCAAGACTTCATTCCAGGTAAGGGCAGTCACTTTTCAGTTCAAAGGAACTACATCATTCACTAAGCTCACACGTTTCTCATCTTAACTGACAAGCATTGGATGTTAGAGGACCAGTGCTTTGTATCACTTTCAGAAGCAGAGTTGGACTAGATATGGTCCGTATGTGTAGGAAACACCGTTCTTTTGTTCTCAGCAAACTCACGTTTCCTGCTGTCTTAGAGACTTTAGAAAGCAAGAGCGTGCTTCTCGCTCTAAAGCAGAGTGTGAGCCATGGATGAGAACTATGCTGTGTGTTTCCCTTCAGAAATGGAGTTAAATCCAAGGGTCTTTGTCTTCCTAAAAGCAAGACTTCGTTTCAGGTAAGGGCAGTCACTTTCCAGCTCAAACGAACTACATCCTTCATTGAGCTCACACGTTTGTCATCTTAACAGACAAGCATTGGATGTTGGAGGACCAGTGCATTGTATCAGTTTCAGAAGAAGATTTGTACTACATATAGTCAGTATGTATAGGAAACACCGTTCTTTTGCTCTGGGCACACTCAGATTTCCTGCTGTATTAGAGACTCTAGAAAGCAAGAGCGTGCTTCTTGCTCTAAAGCAGAGTGTGATCCATTGATGAGGACCATGCTGTATGTTTCCCTTCAGAAATGGAGTTAAATCCCATGCGATGAATCTTCCTACAAGCAAGATTTCAATTCAGGTAAGGGCAGTCACTTTTCTGCTCAAAGGAACTACATCGTTCACAAAGCTCACACGTTTCTCATCTTATCTGACAAGCATTGGATGTTAGAGGACCAGTGCTTTGTATCACTTTCAGAAGCAGAGTTGTACTAGATATGGTCCGTATGTGTAGTTACACCGTTCTTTTGTTCTCAGCACACTCACGTTTCCTGCTGGCTTAGAGACTTTAGAAAGCAAGAGCGTGCTTCTCGCTCTAAAGCAGAGTGTGATCCATGGATGAGAACTATGCTGTGTGTTTCCCTTCAGAAATGGAGTTAAATCCCAGGCTCTTTGTCTTCCTACAGCAAGACTTCGTTTCAGGTAAGGGCAGTAACTTTCCAGCTCAAACGAACTACATCCTTCACTGAGCTCACACGTTTATCATCTTAACAGACAAGCATTAGATGTTAGAGGACCAGTGCATTGTATCAGTTTCAGAAGAAGATTTGGACTACATATAGTCAGTATGTGTAGGAAACACCGTTCTTTTGTTCTGGGCACACTCAGATTTCCTGGTATATTAGAGAATCTAGAAAGCAAGAGTGTGCTTCTCGCTCTAAAGCAGAGTGTGATCCATGGATGAGAACTATGCTGTGTGTTTCCCTTCAGAAATGGAGTTAAATCCCAGGCTCTGTGTCTTCCTACAAGCAAGACTTCGTTTCAGGTAAGGGCAGTCACTTTTCAGCTCAAACGAACTACATCCTTCACTGAGCTCACACGTTTCTCATCTTAACAGACAAGCATTGGATGTTAGAGGACCAGTGCTTTGTATCAGTTTCAGAAGCAGAGTTGGACTAGATATGGTCTGTATGTGTAGGAAACACCGTTCTTTTCTTCTCAGCACACTCATGTTTCCTGCTGTCTTAGAGACTCTAGAAAGCAAGAGCGTGCTTCTTGTTCTAAAGCAGAGTGTGATCAATGGATGAGACAATGTTGTGTGTTTCTCTTCAGAAATGTAGTTAAATCCCATGCTCTGAGTCTCCCTACAAGCAAGACTTCGTTTCAGGTAAGGGCTGTCACTTTTCTGCTCAAAGGAACTACATCCTTCACGAAGCTCACACGTTTCTCATCTTAACTGACAACCATTGGATGTTAGAGGACCAGTGCTTTGTATCAGTTTCAGAAGCAGATTTGGACTACATATGGTCCATATGTGTAGGAAACACCGTTCTTTTGTTCCGGGCACACTCAGATTTCCTGCTGTATTAGAGACTCTACAAAGCAAGAGTGTGCTTCTCGCTCTAAAGCAGAGTGTGATCCATGGATGAGAACTATGCTGTGTGTTTCCCTTCAGAAATGGACTTAAATCCCAGGCTCTGTGTCTTACTACAAGCAAGATTTCGTTTCAGGTAAGGGCAGTCTCTTTTCTGCTCAAATGAACTACATCATTCACTAAGCTCCCGTGTTTCTCATCTTAATTGACAAGCTTTGGATGTTAGAGGACCAGTGCTTCGTATCAATTTCAGAAGAAGAGTTGGACTAGATATGGTCCATATGTGTAGGAAACACTGTTCTTTTGTTCTGGGCACACTCAGATTTCCTACTGTATTAGAGACTCTAGAAAGCAAGAGTGTGCTTCTTGCTCTAAAGCAGAGTGTGATCTATGGATGAGAACTATGCTGTGTGTTTCCATTCAGAAATGGAGTTAAATCCCAGGCTCTGTGTCTTCCTACAAGCAAGACTTCGTTTCAGGTAAGGGCTGTCACTTTTCAGCTCAAACAAACTACATCATTCACTGAGCTCACACATTTCTCATCTTAACAGACAAGCATTGGGTGTTAGAGGACCAGTGCTTTGTATCAGTTTCAGAAGCAGAGTTGGACTAGATATGGTCCGTATGTGTAGGAAACACCGTTCTTTTGTTCTCAGCACACTCATGTTTCCTGCTGTTTTAGAGACTCTAGAAAGTAAGAGCGTGCTTCTTGTTCTAAAGCAGAGTGTGATCAATGGATGAGAACTATGCTGTGTGTTTCCCTTCAGAAATGGAGTTAAATCCCAGGATCTGAGTCTTCCTACAAGCAAGACTTCAATTCAGGTAAGGGCAGTCACTTTTCTGCTCAAACTAACTACATCGTTCACGAAGCTCACACGTTTCTCATCTTAACTGACAAGCATTGGATGTTAGATTGTCAGTGCTTTGTATCAGTTTCAGAAGCAGATTTGGACTACATATGGTCCATATGTGTAGGAAACACCGTTCTTTTGTTCTGGGCACATTCAGATTTCCTGCTGTATTAGAGAATCTAGAAAGCAAGAGCGTGCTTCTTGCTCTAAAGCAGAGTGTGATCCATTGATGAAAACCATGCTGTATGTTTCCCTTCAGAAATGGAGTTAAATCCCAGACTCTGTGTCTTCCTACAGGCAAGACTTCGTTTCAGGTAAGGGCAGTCACTTTTCAGCTCAAACGAACTACATCATTCACGAAGCTCACACGTTTCTCATCTTAACAGACAAGCATTGGATTTTAGAGGACCCGTGCTTTGTATCAGTTTCAGATGCAGAGTTGGACTATATAATGTCCGTAATTGTAGGAAACACCATTCTTTTGATCTCAGCACACTCACATTTCCTGCTGTCTTAGAGACTCTAGAAAGCAAGGGCGTGCTTCTTGTTCTAAAGCAGAGTGTGATCAATGGATGATTACACTGCTGTGTGTTTTATTTCAGAAATGGAGTTAAATCCCAGGCTCTGAATCTTCCTACAAGCAAGACTTCAATTCAGGTAAGGGCAGTCACTTTTCTGCTCAAACGAACTACATCGTTCACAACGCTCACACGTTTCTCATCTTAACTGACAAGCATTGGATGTTAGATGGTCAGTGCTTTGTATCAGTTTCAGAAGCAGATTTGGACTACATATGGTCCATATGTGTAGGAAACACCGTTCTTTTGTTCTGGGCACACTCAGATTTCCTGCAGTACTAGAGACTCTAGTAAGCAAGATTGTGCTTCTCGCTCTAAAGCAGAGTGTGATCCATGGATGAGAACACTGCTGTGTGTTTCCCTTCAGAAATGGACTTAAATCCCAGGCTCTGTGTCTTACTACAAGCAAGACTTCGTATCAGGTAAGGGCAGTCACTTTTCAGTTCAAAGGAACTACATCATTCACTAAGGTCACACGTTTCTCATCTTGACTGACAAGCATTGGATGATAGAGGACCAGTGCTTTGTATCACTTTCAGAAGCAGAGTTGGATAGATATGGTCCGTATGTGTAGGAAACACCGTTCTTTTGTTCTCAGCACACTCACGTTTCCTGCTGTCTTAGAGACTTTAGAAAGCAAGAGCGTGCTTCTCGCTCTAAAGCAGAGTGTGAACCATGGATGAGACCTATGCTGTATGTTTCCGTTCAGAAATGGAGTTAAATCCCAGACTCTGTGTCTTCCTACAGGCAAGACTTCCTTTCAGGTAAGGGCAGTCACTTTTCAGCTCAAACGAACTACATCATTCACGAAGCTCACACGTTTCTCATCTTAAGAGACAAGCATTGGATTTTAGAGGACCAGTGTTTTGTATCAGTTTCAGATGCAGAGTTGGACTATATAATGTCCGTAAGGGTAGGAAACACCGTTCTTTTGTTCCCAGCACACTCACATTTCCTGCTGTCTTAGAGAATCTAGAAAGCAAGAGCGTGCTTCTTGTTCTTAAGCAGAGTTGGATCAATGGATGATTACACGGCTGTGTGTTTTACTTCAGAAATGGAGTTAAATCCCAGGCTCTGAGTCTTCCTACAAGCAAGACTTCAATTCAGGTAAGGGCAGTCACTTTACTGCTCAAACGAACTACACCGTTCACGACGCTCACACGTTTCTCATCTTAACTGACAAGCATTGGATGTAAGATGGTCAGTGCTTTGTATCAGTTTCTGAAGCAGATTTGGACTACCTAAGGTCCATATGTGTAGGAAACACCGTTCTTTTGTTCTGGGCACACTCAGATTACCTGCTGTATTAGAGAATCTAGAAAGAAAGAGTGTGCTTCTCGCTCTAAAGCAGAGTGTGATCCATGGATGAGAACTATGCTGTATGTTTCCATTCAGAAATGGACTTAAATCCCAGGCTCTGTTTCTTACTACAAGCAAGACTTCATTCCAGGTAAGGGCAGTCACTTTTCAGTTCAAAGGAACTACATCATTCACTAAGCTCACACGTTTCTCATCTTAACTGACAAGCATTGGATGTTAGAGGACCAGTGCTTTGTATCACTTTCAGAAGCAGAGTTGGACTAGATATGGTCCGTATGTGTAGGAAACACCGTTCTTTTGTTCTCAGCAAACTCACGTTTCCTGCTGTCTTAGAGACTTTAGAAAGCAAGAGCGTGCTTCTCGCTCTAAAGCAGAGTGTGAGCCATGGATGAGAACTATGCTGTGTGTTTCCCTTCAGAAATGGAGTTAAATCCAAGGGTCTTTGTCTTCCTAAAAGCAAGACTTCGTTTCAGGTAAGGGCAGTCACTTTCCAGCTCAAACGAACTACATCCTTCATTGAGCTCACACGTTTGTCATCTTAACAGACAAGCATTGGATGTTGGAGGACCAGTGCATTGTATCAGTTTCAGAAGAAGATTTGTACTACATATAGTCAGTATGTATAGGAAACACCGTTCTTTTGCTCTGGGCACACTCAGATTTCCTGCTGTATTAGAGACTCTAGAAAGCAAGAGCGTGCTTCTTGCTCTAAAGCAGAGTGTGATCCATTGATGAGGACCATGCTGTATGTTTCCCTTCAGAAATGGAGTTAAATCCCATGCGATGAATCTTCCTACAAGCAAGATTTCAATTCAGGTAAGGGCAGTCACTTTTCTGCTCAAAGGAACTACATCGTTCACAAAGCTCACACGTTTCTCATCTTATCTGACAAGCATTGGATGTTAGAGGACCAGTGCTTTGTATCACTTTCAGAAGCAGAGTTGTACTAGATATGGTCCGTATGTGTAGTTACACCGTTCTTTTGTTCTCAGCACACTCACGTTTCCTGCTGGCTTAGAGACTTTAGAAAGCAAGAGCGTGCTTCTCGCTCTAAAGCAGAGTGTGATCCATGGATGAGAACTATGCTGTGTGTTTCCCTTCAGAAATGGAGTTAAATCCCAGGCTCTTTGTCTTCCTACAGCAAGACTTCGTTTCAGGTAAGGGCAGTAACTTTCCAGCTCAAACGAACTACATCCTTCACTGAGCTCACACGTTTATCATCTTAACAGACAAGCATTAGATGTTAGAGGACCAGTGCATTGTATCAGTTTCAGAAGAAGATTTGGACTACATATAGTCAGTATGTGTAGGAAACACCGTTCTTTTGTTCTGGGCACACTCAGATTTCCTGGTATATTAGAGAATCTAGAAAGCAAGAGTGTGCTTCTCGCTCTAAAGCAGAGTGTGATCCATGGATGAGAACTATGCTGTGTGTTTCCCTTCAGAAATGGAGTTAAATCCCAGGCTCTGTGTCTTCCTACAAGCAAGACTTCGTTTCAGGTAAGGGCAGTCACTTTTCAGCTCAAACGAACTACATCCTTCACTGAGCTCACACGTTTCTCATCTTAACAGACAAGCATTGGATGTTAGAGGACCAGTGCTTTGTATCAGTTTCAGAAGCAGAGTTGGACTAGATATGGTCTGTATGTGTAGGAAACACCGTTCTTTTCTTCTCAGCACACTCATGTTTCCTGCTGTCTTAGAGACTCTAGAAAGCAAGAGCGTGCTTCTTGTTCTAAAGCAGAGTGTGATCAATGGATGAGACAATGTTGTGTGTTTCTCTTCAGAAATGTAGTTAAATCCCATGCTCTGAGTCTCCCTACAAGCAAGACTTCGTTTCAGGTAAGGGCTGTCACTTTTCTGCTCAAAGGAACTACATCCTTCACGAAGCTCACACGTTTCTCATCTTAACTGACAACCATTGGATGTTAGAGGACCAGTGCTTTGTATCAGTTTCAGAAGCAGATTTGGACTACATATGGTCCATATGTGTAGGAAACACCGTTCTTTTGTTCCGGGCACACTCAGATTTCCTGCTGTATTAGAGACTCTACAAAGCAAGAGTGTGCTTCTCGCTCTAAAGCAGAGTGTGATCCATGGATGAGAACTATGCTGTGTGTTTCCCTTCAGAAATGGACTTAAATCCCAGGCTCTGTGTCTTACTACAAGCAAGATTTCGTTTCAGGTAAGGGCAGTCTCTTTTCTGCTCAAATGAACTACATCATTCACTAAGCTCCCGTGTTTCTCATCTTAATTGACAAGCTTTGGATGTTAGAGGACCAGTGCTTCGTATCAATTTCAGAAGAAGAGTTGGACTAGATATGGTCCATATGTGTAGGAAACACTGTTCTTTTGTTCTGGGCACACTCAGATTTCCTACTGTATTAGAGACTCTAGAAAGCAAGAGTGTGCTTCTTGCTCTAAAGCAGAGTGTGATCTATGGATGAGAACTATGCTGTGTGTTTCCATTCAGAAATGGAGTTAAATCCCAGGCTCTGTGTCTTCCTACAAGCAAGACTTCGTTTCAGGTAAGGGCTGTCACTTTTCAGCTCAAACAAACTACATCATTCACTGAGCTCACACATTTCTCATCTTAACAGACAAGCATTGGGTGTTAGAGGACCAGTGCTTTGTATCAGTTTCAGAAGCAGAGTTGGACTAGATATGGTCCGTATGTGTAGGAAACACCGTTCTTTTGTTCTCAGCACACTCATGTTTCCTGCTGTTTTAGAGACTCTAGAAAGTAAGAGCGTGCTTCTTGTTCTAAAGCAGAGTGTGATCAATGGATGAGAACTATGCTGTGTGTTTCCCTTCAGAAATGGAGTTAAATCCCAGGATCTGAGTCTTCCTACAAGCAAGACTTCAATTCAGGTAAGGGCAGTCACTTTTCTGCTCAAACTAACTACATCGTTCACGAAGCTCACACGTTTCTCATCTTAACTGACAAGCATTGGATGTTAGATTGTCAGTGCTTTGTATCAGTTTCAGAAGCAGATTTGGACTACATATGGTCCATATGTGTAGGAAACACCGTTCTTTTGTTCTGGGCACATTCAGATTTCCTGCTGTATTAGAGAATCTAGAAAGCAAGAGCGTGCTTCTTGCTCTAAAGCAGAGTGTGATCCATTGATGAAAACCATGCTGTATGTTTCCCTTCAGAAATGGAGTTAAATCCCAGACTCTGTGTCTTCCTACAGGCAAGACTTCGTTTCAGGTAAGGGCAGTCACTTTTCAGCTCAAACGAACTACATCATTCACGAAGCTCACACGTTTCTCATCTTAACAGACAAGCATTGGATTTTAGAGGACCCGTGCTTTGTATCAGTTTCAGATGCAGAGTTGGACTATATAATGTCCGTAATTGTAGGAAACACCATTCTTTTGATCTCAGCACACTCACATTTCCTGCTGTCTTAGAGACTCTAGAAAGCAAGGGCGTGCTTCTTGTTCTAAAGCAGAGTGTGATCAATGGATGATTACACTGCTGTGTGTTTTATTTCAGAAATGGAGTTAAATCCCAGGCTCTGAATCTTCCTACAAGCAAGACTTCAATTCAGGTAAGGGCAGTCACTTTTCTGCTCAAACGAACTACATCGTTCACAACGCTCACACGTTTCTCATCTTAACTGACAAGCATTGGATGTTAGATGGTCAGTGCTTTGTATCAGTTTCAGAAGCAGATTTGGACTACATATGGTCCATATGTGTAGGAAACACCGTTCTTTTGTTCTGGGCACACTCAGATTTCCTGCAGTACTAGAGACTCTAGTAAGCAAGATTGTGCTTCTCGCTCTAAAGCAGAGTGTGATCCATGGATGAGAACACTGCTGTGTGTTTCCCTTCAGAAATGGACTTAAATCCCAGGCTCTGTGTCTTACTACAAGCAAGACTTCGTATCAGGTAAGGGCAGTCACTTTTCAGTTCAAAGGAACTACATCATTCACTAAGGTCACACGTTTCTCATCTTGACTGACAAGCATTGGATGATAGAGGACCAGTGCTTTGTATCACTTTCAGAAGCAGAGTTGGATAGATATGGTCCGTATGTGTAGGAAACACCGTTCTTTTGTTCTCAGCACACTCACGTTTCCTGCTGTCTTAGAGACTTTAGAAAGCAAGAGCGTGCTTCTTGTTCTAAAGCAGAGTGTGATCAATGGATGAGACAATGTTGTGTGTTTCTCTTCAGAAATGTAGTTAAATCCCATGCTCTGAGTCTCCCTACAAGCAAGACTTCATTTCAGGTAAGGGCTGTCACTTTTCTGCTAAAAGGAACTACATCCTTCACGAAGCTCACACGTTTCTCATCTTAACTGACAAGCATTGGATGTTAGATGGTCAGTGCTTTGTATCAGTTTCAGAAGCAGATTTGGACTACATATGGTCCATATGTGTAGGAAACAACGTTCTTTTTTTCTGGGCACACTCAGATTTCCTGCTGTATTAGAGACTCTAGAAAGCAAGAGTGTGCTTCTCGCTCTAAAGCAGAGTATGATCCATGGATGAGAACTATGCTGTGTGTTTCCCTTCAGAAATGGAGTTAAATCCCAGGCTCTGTGTCTTCCTACAAGCAAGACTTCGTTTCAGGTAAGGGCAGTCACTTTTCAGCTCAAACGAACTACATCCTTCACTGAGCTCACACGTTTCTCATCTTAACAGACAAGCATTGGATGTTAGAGGACCAGTGCTTTGTATCAGTTTCAGAAGCAGAGTTGGACTAGATATGGTCCGTATGTGTAGGAAACACCGTTCTTTTCTTCTCAGCACACTCATGTTTCCTGCTGTCTTAGAGACTCTAGAAAGCAAGAGCGTGCTTCTTGTTCTAAAGCAGAGTGTGATCAATGGATGAGACAATGTTGTGTGTTTCTCTTCAGAAATGTAGTTAAATCCCATGCTCTGAGTCTCCCTACAAGCAAGACTTCGTTTCAGGTAAGGGCTGTCACTTTTCTGCTCAAAGGAACTACATCCTTCACGAAGCTCACACGTTTCTCATCTTAACTGACAACCATTGGATGTTAGAGGACCAGTGCTTTGTATCAGTTTCAGAAGCAGATTTGGACTACATATGGTCCATATGTGTAGGAAACACCGTTCTTTTGTTCCGGGCACACTCAGATTTCCTGCTGTATTAGAGACTCTACAAAGCAAGAGTGTGCTTCTCGCTCTAAAGCAGAGTGTGATCCATGGATGAGAACTATGCTGTGTGTTTCCCTTCAGAAATGGACTTAAATCCCAGGCTCTGTGTCTTACTACAAGCAAGATTTCGTTTCAGGTAAGGGCAGTCTCTTTTCTGCTCAAATGAACTACATCATTCACTAAGCTCACGTGTTTCTCATCTTAATTGACAAGCTTTGGATGTTAGAGGACCAGTGCTTCGTATCAATTTCAGAAGAAGAGTTGGACTAGATATGGTCCATATGTGTAGGAAACACTGTTCTTTTGTTCTGGGCACACTCAGATTTCCTACTGTATTAGAGACTCTAGAAAGCAAGAGTGTGCTTCTTGCTCTAAAGCAGAGTGTGATCTATGGATGAGAACTATGCTGTGTGTTTCCATTCAGAAATGGAGTTAAATCCCAGGCTCTGTGTCTTCCTACAAGCAAGACTTCGTTTCAGGTAAGGGCTGTCACTTTTCAGCTCAAACGAACTACATCGTTCACTGAGCTCACACATTTCTCATCTTAACAGACAAGCATTGGGTGTTAGAGGACCAGTGCTTTGTATCAGTTTCAGAAGCAGAGTTGGACTAGATATGGTCCGTATGTGTAGGAAACACCGTTCTTTTGTTCTCAGCACACTCATGTTTCCTGCTGTTTTAGAGACTCTAGAAAGTAAGAGCGTGCTTCTTGTTCTAAAGCAGAGTGTGATCAATGGATGAGAACTATGCTGTGTGTTTCCCTTCAGAAATGGAGTTAAATCCCAGGATCTAAGTCTTCCTACAAGCAAGACTTCAATTCAGGTAAGGGCAGTCACTTTTCTGCTCAAACTAACTACATCGTTCACGAAGCTCACACGTTTCTCATCTTAACTGACAAGCATTTGATGTTAGATGGTCAGTGCTTTGTATCAGTTTCAGAAGCAGATTTGGACTACATATGGTCCATATGTGTAGGAAACACCGTTCTTTTGTTCTGGGCACATTCAGATTTCCTGCTGTATTAGAGAATCTAGAAAGCAAGAGCGTGCTTCTTGCTCTAAAGCAGAGTGTGATCCATTGATGAAAACCATGCTGTATGTTTCCCTTCAGAAATGGAGTTAAATCCCAGACTCTGTGTCTTCCTACAGGCAAGACTTCGTTTCAGGTAAGGGCAGTCACTTTTCAGCTCAAACGAACTACATCATTCACGAAGCTCACACGTTTCTCATCTTAACAGACAAGCATTGGATTTTAGAGGACCCGTGCTTTGTATCAGTTTCAGATGCAGAGTTGGACTATATAATGTCCGTAATTGTAGGAAACACCATTCTTTTGATCTCAGCACAGTCACATTTCCTGCTGTCTTAGAGACTCTAGAAAGCAAGGGCGTGCTTCTTGTTCTAAAGCAGAGTGTGATCAATGGATGATTACACTGCTGTGTGTTTTACTTCAGAAATGGAGTTAAATCCCAGGCTCTGAATCTTCCTACAAGCAAGACTTCAATTCAGGTAAGGGCAGTCACTTTTCTGCTCAAACGAACTACATCGTTCACAACGCTCACACGTTTCTCATCTTAACTGACAAGCATTGGATGTTAGATGTTCAGTGCTTTGTATCAGTTTCAGAAGCAGATTTGGACTACATATGGTCCATATGTGTAGGAAACACCGTTCTTTTGTTCTGGGCACACTCAGATTTCCTGCAGTACTAGAGACTCTAGTAAGCAAGATTGTGCTTCTCGCTCTAAAGCAGAGTGTGATCCATGGATGAGAACACTGCTGTGTGTTTCCCTTCAGAAATGGACTTAAATCCCAGGCTCTGTGTCTTACTACAAGCAAGACTTCGTATCAGGTAAGGGCAGTCACTTTTCAGTTCAAAGGAACTACATCATTCACTAAGGTCACACGTTTCTCATCTTGACTGACAAGCATTGGATGATAGAGGACCAGTGCTTTGTATCACTTTCAGAAGCAGAGTTGGATAGATATGGTCCGTATGTGTAGGAAACACCGTTCTTTTGTTCTCAGCACACTCACGTTTCCTGCTGTCTTAGAGACTTTAGAAAGCAAGAGCGTGCTTCTTGTTCTAAAGCAGAGTGTGATCAATGGATGAGACAATGTTGTGTGTTTCTCTTCAGAAATGTAGTTAAATCCCATGCTCTGAGTCTCCCTACAAGCAAGACTTCATTTCAGGTAAGGGCTGTCACTTTTCAGCTCAAACGAACTACATCGTTCACTGAGCTCACACATTTCTCATCTTAACAGACAAGCATTGGGTGTTAGAGGACCAGTGCTTTGTATCAGTTTCAGAAGCAGAGTTGGACTAGATATGGTCTGTATGTGTAGGAAACACCGTTCTTTTGTTCTCAGCACACTCATGTTTCCTGCTGTTTTAGAGACTCTAGAAAGTAAGAGCGTGCTTCTTGTTCTAAAGCAGAGTGTGATCAATGGATGAGAACTATGCTGTGTGTTTCCCTTCAGAAATGGAGTTAAATCCCAGGATCTGAGTCTTCCTACAAGCAAGACTTCAATTCAGATAAGGGCAGTCACTTTTCTGCTCAAACTAACTACATCGTTCACGAAGCTCACACGTTTCTCATCTTAACTGACAAGCATTGGATGTTAGATGGTCAGTGCTTTGTATCAGTTTCAGAAGCAGATTTGGACTACATATGGTCCATATGTGTAGGAAACACCGTTCTTTTGTTCTGGGCACATTCAGATTTCCTGCTGTATTAGAGAATCTAGAAAGCAAGAGCGTGCTTCCTGCTCTAAAGCAGAGTGTGATCCATGGATGAAAACCATGCTGTATGTATCCCTTCAGAAATCGAGTTAAATCCCAGACTCTGTGTCTTCCTACAGGCAAGACTTCGTTTCAGGTAAGGGCAGTCACTTTTCAGCTCAAACGAACTACATCATTCACGAAGCTCACACGTTTCTCATCTTAACAGACAAGCATTGGATTTTAGAGGACCCGTGCTTTGTATCAGTTTCAGAAGCAGAGTTGGACTATATAATGTCCGTAATTGTAGGAAACACCATTCTTTTGATCTCAGCACACTCACATTTCCTGCTGTCTTAGAGACTCTAGAAAGCAAGGGCGTGCTTCTTGTTCTAAAGCAGATTGTGATCAATGGATGATTACACTGCTGTGTGTTTTACTTCAGAAATGGAGTTAAATCCCAGGCTCTGAATCTTCCTACAAGCAAGAATTCAATTCAGGTAAGGGCAGTCACTTTTCTGCTCAAACGAACTACATCGTTCACAACGCTCACACGTTTCTCATCTTAACTGACAAGCATTGGATGTTAGATGGTCAGTGCTTTGTATCAGTTTCAGAAGCAGATTTGGACTACATATGGTCCATATGTGTAGGAAACACCGTTCTTTTGTTCTGGGCACACTCAGATTTCCTGCAGTACTAGAGACTCTAGTAAGCAAGATTGTGCTTCTCGCTCTAAAGCAGAGTGTGATCCATGGATGAGAACACTGCTGTGTGTTTCCCTTCAGAAATGGACTTAAATCCCAGGCTCTGTGTCTTACTACAAGCAAGACTTCGTATCAGGTAAGGGCAGTCACTTTTCAGTTCAAAGGAACTACATCATTCACTAAGGTCACACGTTTCTCATCTTGACTGACAAGCATTGGATGATAGAGGACCAGTGCTTTGTATCACTTTCAGAAGCAGAGTTGGATAGATATGGTCCGTATGTGTAGGAAACACCGTTCTTTTGTTCTCAGCACACTCACGTTTCCTGCTGTCTTAGAGACTTTAGAAAGCAAGAGCGTGCTTCTTGTTCTAAAGCAGAGTGTGATCAATGGATGAGACAATGTTGTGTGTTTCTCTTCAGAAATGTAGTTAAATCCCATGCTCTGAGTCTCCCTACAAGCAAGACTTCATTTCAGGTAAGGGCTGTCACTTTTCTGCTAAAAGGAACTACATCCTTCACGAAGCTCACACGTTTCTCATCTTAACTGACAAGCATTGGATGTTAGATGGTCAGTGCTTTGTATCAGTTTCAGAAGCAGATTTGGACTACATATGGTCCATATGTGTAGGAAACAACGTTCTTTTTTTCTGGGCACACTCAGATTTCCTGCTGTATTAGAGACTCTAGAAAGCAAGAGTGTGCTTCTCGCTCTAAAGCAGAGTATGATCCATGGATGAGAACTATGCTGTGTGTTTCCCTTCAGAAATGGAGTTAAATCCCAGGCTCTGTGTCTTCCTACAAGCAAGACTTCGTTTCAGGTAAGGGCAGTCACTTTTCAGCTCAAACGAACTACATCCTTCACTGAGCTCACACGTTTCTCATCTTAACAGACAAGCATTGGATGTTAGAGGACCAGTGCTTTGTATCAGTTTCAGAAGCAGAGTTGGACTAGATATGGTCCGTATGTGTAGGAAACACCGTTCTTTTCTTCTCAGCACACTCATGTTTCCTGCTGTCTTAGAGACTCTAGAAAGCAAGAGCGTGCTTCTTGTTCTAAAGCAGATCGTGATCAATGGATGAGACAATGTTGTGTGTTTCTCTTCAGAAATGTAGTTAAATCCCATGCTCTGAGTCTCCCTACAAGCAAGACTTCTTTTCAGGTAAGGGCTGTCACTTTTCTGCTCAAAGGAACTACATCCTTCACGAAGCTCACACGTTTCTCATCTTAACTGACAACCATTGGATGTTAGAGGACCAGTGCTTTGTATCAGTTTCAGAAGCAGATTTGGACTACATATGGTCCATATGTGTAGGAAACACCGTTCTTTTGTTCCGGGCACACTCAGATTTCCTGCTGTATTAGAGACTCTACAAAGCAAGAGTGTGCTTCTCGCTCTAAAGCAGAGTGTGATCCATGGATGAGAACTATGCTGTGTGTTTCACTTCAGAAATGGACTTAAATCCCAGGCTCTGTGTCTTACTACAAGCAAGATTTCGTTTCAGGTAAGGGCAGTCTCTTTTCTGCTCAAATGAACTACATCATTCACTAAGCTCACGTGTTTCTCATCTTAATTGACAAGCTTTGGATGTTAGAGGACCAGTGCTTCGTATCAATTTCAGAAGAAGAGTTGGACTAGATATGGTCCATATGTGTAGGAAACACTGTTCTTTTGTTCTGGGCACACTCAGATTTCCTACTGTATTAGAGACTCTAGAAAGCAAGAGTGTGCTTCTTGCTCTAAAGCAGAGTGTGATCTATGGATGAGAACTATGCTGTGTGTTTCCATTCAGAAATGGAGTTAAATCCCAGGCTCTGTGTCTTCCTACAAGCAAGACTTCGTTTCAGGTAAGGGCTGTCACTTTTCAGCTCAAACGAACTACATCGTTCACTGAGCTCACACATTTCTCATCTTAACAGACAAGCATTGGGTGTTAGAGGACCAGTGCTTTGTATCAGTTTCAGAAGCAGAGTTGGACTAGATATGGTCCGTATGTGTAGGAAACACCGTTCTTTTGTTCTCAGCACACTCATGTTTCCTGCTGTTTTAGAGACTCTAGAAAGTAAGAGCGTGCTTCTTGTTCTAAAGCAGAGTGTGATCAATGGATGAGAACTATGCTGTGTGTTTCCCTTCAGAAATGGAGTTAAATCCCAGGATCTAAGTCTTCCTACAAGCAAGACTTCAATTCAGGTAAGGGCAGTCACTTTTCTGCTCAAACTAACTACATGGTTCACGAAGCTCACACGTTTCTCATCTTAACTGACAAGCATTGGATGTTAGATGGTCAGTGCTTTGTATCAGTTTCAGAAGCAGATTTGGACTACATATGGTCCATATGTGTAGGAAACACCGTTCTTTTGTTCTGGGCACATTCAGATTTCCTGCTGTATTAGAGAATCTAGAAAGCAAGAGCGTGCTTCTTGCTCTAAAGCAGAGTGTGATCCAATGATGAAAACCATGCTGTATGTTTCCCTTCAGAAATGGAGTTAAATCCCAGACTCTGTGTCTTCCTACAGGCAAGACTTCGTTTCAGGTAAGGGCAGTCACTTTTCAGCTCAAACGAACTACATCATTCACGAAGCTCACACGTTTCTCATCTTAACAGACAAGCATTGGATTTTAGAGGACCCGTGCTTTGTATCAGTTTCAGATGCAGAGTTGGACTATATAATGTCAGTAATTGTAGGAAACACCATTCTTTTGATCTCAGCACACTCACATTTCCTGCTGTCTTAGAGACTCTAGAAAGCAAGGGCGTGCTTCTTGTTCTAAAGCAGAGTGTGATCAATGGATGATTACACTGCTGTGTGTTTTACTTCAGAAATGGAGTTAAATCCCAGGCTCTGAATCTTCCTACAAGCAAGACTTCAATTCAGGTAAGGGCAGTCACTTTTCTGCTCAAACGAACTACACCGTTCACGAGGCTCACACGTTTCTCATCTTAACTGACAAGCATTGGATGTAAGATGGTCAGTGCTTTGTATCAGTTTCAGAAGCAGATTTGGACTACATAAGGTCCATATGTGTAGGAAACACCCTTCTTTTGTTCTGGGCACACTCAGATTTCCTGCTGTATTAGAGAATCTAGAAAGAAAGAGTGTGCTTCTCGCTCTAAAGCAGAGTGTGATCCATGGATGAGAACTATGCTGTGTGTTTCCATTCAGAAATGGACTTAAATCCCAGGCTCTGTTTCTTACTACAAGCAAGACTTCGTTCCAGGTAAGGGCAGTCACTTTTCAGTTCAAAGGAACTCCATCATTCACTAAGCTCACACGTTTCTCATCTTAACTGACAAGCATTGGATGTTAGAGGACCAGTGCTTTGTATCACTTTCAGAAGCAGAGTTGGACTAGATATGGTCCGTATGTGTAGGAAACACCGTTCTTTTGTTCTTAGCAAACTCACGTTTCCTGCTGTCTTAGAGACTCTAGAAAGCACGATCGTGCTTCTTGTTCTAAAGCAGAGTGTGATCATTGGATGAGAACACTGCTGTTTGTTTCACTTCAGAAATGGAGTTAAATCCCATGCTCTGAGTCTTCCTACAAGCAAGACTTCGTTTCAGGTAAGGACAGTCACTTTTCTGCTCAAACGAACTACATCCTTCACTGAGCTCACACGTTTCTCATCTTAACAGACAAGCATTGGATTTTAGAGGACCAGTGCATTGTATCAGTTTCAGAAGAAGATTTGGACTACATATGGGCCATATATGTAGGAAACACCCTTCATTTGTTCTGGGCACACTCAGATTTCCTGGTGTATTAGAGATTCTAGAAAGCAAGAGTGTGCTTCTCGCTCTAAAGCAGAGTGTGATCCATGGATGAGAACAAGGCTGTGTGTTTCCCTTCAGAAATGGAGTTAAATCCAATGCTCTGAGTCTCCCTACAAGCAAGACTTTGTTTCTGGTAAGGGCTGTCACTTTTCTGCTCAAAGGAACTACATCCTTCACGAAGCTCACACGTTTCTCATCTTAACTGACAACCATTGGATGTTAGAGGACCAGTGCATTGTATCAGTTTCAGAAGAAGATTTGGACTACATATAGTCCGTATGTGTAGGAAACACCGTTCTTTTGTTCTGGGCACACTCATATTTCCTGCTGTATTAGAGAATCTAGAAAGCAAGAGGGTGCTTCTTGCTCTAAAGCAGAGTGTGATCCATGGATGAGAACTATGCTGTGTGTTTCCCTTCAGAAATGGAGTTAAATCCCAGGCTCTGTGTCTTCCTACAGGCAAGACTTCGTTTCAGGTAAGGGCAGTCACTTTTCTGCTCAAACGAACTACATCGTTCACGAAGCTCAAACGTTTCTCATCTTAATTGACAAGCATTGGCTGTTAGAGGACCACTGCTTTGTATCAGTTTCAGAAGAAGAGTTGGACTAGATATCGTCCGTATGTGTAGGAAACACCGTTCTTTTCTTCTCAGCACACTCACATTTCCTGCTGGCTTAGAGACTTTAGAAAGCAAGAGCGTGCTTCTCGCTCTAAAGCAGAGTGTGATCCATGGATGAGAACTATGCTGTGTGTTTCCCTTCAGAAATGGAGTTAAATCCCAGGCTCTTTGTCTTCCTACAGCAAGACTTCGTTTCAGGTAAGGGCAGTCACTTTCCAGCTCAAACGAACTACATCCTTCACTGAGCTCACACGTTTCTCATCTTAAAAGACAAGCATTGGATGTTAGAGGACCAGTGCATTGTATCAGTTTCAGAAGAAGATTTGGACTACATATGGGCCATATGTGTAGGAAACACCCTTCTTTTGTTCTGGGCACACTCAGATTTCCTGCTGTATTAGAGAATCTAGAAAGCAAGAGTGTGCTTCTCGCTCTAAAGCAGAGTGTGACCCACGGATGAGAACTATGCTGTGTGTTTCCCTTCAGAAATGGACTTAAATCCCAGGCTCTGTGTCTTACTACAAGCAAGACTTCGTTTCAAGTAAGGGCAGTCACTTTTCAGTTCAAAGGAACTACATCATTCACTAAGCTCACACGTTTCTCATCTTAACTGACAAGCATTGGATGTTAGAGGACCAGTGATTTGTATCACTTTCAGAAGCAGGGTTGGACTACATATGGTCCGTATGGGTAGGAAACACCATTCTTTTGTTCTCAGCACACTCACGTATCCTGCTGGCTTAGAGAATCTAGAAAGCAAGAGCGTGCTTCTCGCTCTAAAGCAGCGTGTGATCCATGGATGAGAACTATGCTGTGTGTTTCCCTTCAGAAATGGAGTTAAATCCCAGGCTCTTTGTCTTCCTACAAGCAAGACTTCGTTTCAGGTAAGGGTAGTCACTTTCCAGCTCAAACGAACTACATCCTTCACTGAGCTCACACGTTTATCATCTTAACTGACAAGCATTGGATGTTAGAGGACCAGTGCATTCTATCAGTTTCAGAAGAAGATTTGGACTACATATGGGCCATATGTGTAGGAAACACCCTTCTTTTGTTCTGGGCACACTCAGATTTCCTGCTGTATTAGAGAATCTAGAAAGCAAGAGTGTGCTTCTCGCTCTAAAGCAGAGTGTGACCCACGGATGAGAACTATGCTGTGTGTTTCCCTTCAGAAATGGACTTAAATCCCAGGCTCTGTGTCTTACTACAAGCAAGACTTCGTTTCAAGTAAGGGCAGTCACTTTTCAGTTCAAAGGAACTACATCATTCACTAAGCTCACACGTTTCTCATCTTAACTGACAAGCATTGGATGTTAGAGGACCAGTGATTTGTATCACTTTCAGAAGCAGGGTTGGACTACATATGGTCCGTATGGGTAGGAAACACCATTCTTTTGTTCTCAGCACACTCACGTATCCTGCTGGCTTAGAGAATCTAGAAAGCAAGAGCGTGCTTCTCGCTCTAAAGCAGCGTGTGATCCATGGTTGAGAACTATGCTGTGTGTTTCTTTTCAGAAATGGAGTTAAATCCCAGGCTCTTTGTCTTCCTACAAGCAAGACTTCGTTTCAGGTAAGGGTAGTCACTTTCCAGCTCAAACGAACTACATCCTTCACTGAGCTCACACGTTTATCATCTTAACTGACAAGCATTGGATGTTAGAGGACCAGTGCATTCTATCAGTTTCAGAAGAAGATTTGGACTACATATAGTCCGTATGTTTAGGAAACACCGTTCTTTTGTTCTGGGCACACTCAGATTTCCTGCTGTCTTAGAGACTCTAGAAAGCAAGAGTGTGCTTCTTGCTCTAAAGCAGAGTGTGATCCATGGATGAGAACTATGCTGTGTGCTTGACTTCAGAAATGGAGTTAAATCACATTCTCTGAGTGTTCCTACAGGCAAGACTTCATTTCAGGTAAGGGCAGTCACTTTTCTGCTCAAACGAACTACATCGTTCATGAAGCTCACACGTTTCTCATCTTAACTGACAAGCATTGGATGTTAGATGGTCAGTGCTTTGTATCACTTTCAGAAGCAGAGTTGGACTAGATATGGTCCGTATGTGTAGGAAACACCCTTCTTTTGTTCCGGGCTCACTCAGATTTCCTGCTGTATTAGAGACTCTACAAAGCAAGAGTGTGCTTCTCGCTCTAAAGCAGAGTGTGATCCATGGATGAGAACTATGCTGTCTTTTTCCCTTCAGAAATGGACTTAAATCCCAGGCTCTGTGTCTTACTACAAGCAAGACTTCGTTTCAGGTAAGTGCAGTCACTATTCAGTTCAAAGGAACTACATCATTCACTAAGCTCACACGTTTCTCATCTTAACTGACAAGCATTGGATGTTAGAGACCCAGTGCTTTGTATCACTTTCAGAAGCAGAGTTGGACTAGATATGGTCCGTATGTGTAGGAAACACTGTTCTTTTGTTCTCAGCACACTCATGTTTCCTGCTGTCTTAGAGACTTTAGAAAGCAAGAGCATGCTTTTCGCTCTAAAGCAGAGTGTGAACCATGGATGAGACCTATGCTGTATGTTTCCGTTCAGAAATGGAGTTAAATCCCAGACTCTGTGTCTTCCAACAGGCAAGACTTGCTTTCAGGTAAGGGCAGTCACTTTTCAGCTCAAACGAACTACATCATTCACGAAGCTCACACGTTTCTCATCTTAACAGACAAGCATTGGATTTTAGAGGACCAGTGTTTTGTATCAGTTTCAGATGCAGAGTTGGACTATATAATGTCCGTAAGGGTAGGAAACACCCTCTTTTGTTCTCAGCACACTCACATTTCCTGCTGTCTTAGAGAATCTAGAAAGCAAGAGCGTGCTTCTTGTTCTAAAGCAGAGTTTGTTCAATGGATGATTACACGGCTGTGTGTTTTACTTCAGAAATGGAGTTAAATCCCAGGCTCTGAGTCTTCATACAAGAAAGACTTCAATTCAGTTAAGGGCAGTCACTTTTCTGCTCAAACGAACTAAACCGTTCACGAGGCTCACATGTTCCTCATCTTAACTAACAAGCATTGGATGTAAGATGGTCAGTGCTTTGTATCAGTTTCAGAAGCAGATTTGGACTACATAAGGTCCATATGTGTAGGAAACACCTTTCTTTTGTTCTGGGCACACTCAGATTTCCTGCTGTATTAGAGAATCTAGAAAGAAAGAGTGTGCTTCTCGCTCTAAAGCAGAGTGTGATCCATGGAAGAGAACTATGCTGTGTGTTTCCCTTCAGAAAAGGAGTTAAATCCCAGGCTCTGTGTCTTCCTACAAGCAAGAATTCGTTTCAGGTAAGGGCAGTCACTTTTCAGCTCAAACGAACTACATCGTTCACGGAGCTCACACGTTTCTCATCTTAACAGACAAGCATTGGATGTTAGAGGACCAGTGCTTTGTATCACTTTCAGAAGCAGAGTTGGACTATATATGGTCCGTATGTGTAGGAAACACCGTTCTTTTGTTCTCAGCAAACTCACGTTTCCTGCTCTCTTAGAGACTCTAGAAAGCACGATCGTGCTTCTTGTTCTAAAGCAGAGTGTGATCATTGGATGAGAACTATGCTGTGTGTTTCCCTTCAGAAATGGAGTTAAATCCCAGGCTCTATGTCTTACTACAAGCAAGACTTCGTTTCAGGTAAGGGCAGTGACTTTTCAGTTCAAAGGAACTACATCATTCACTAAGCTCACACGTTTCTCATCTTAACAGACAAGCATTGGATATTAGAGGACCAGTGCATTGTATCAGTTTCAGAAGAAGATTTGGACTACATATGGGCCATATATGTAGGAAACACCCTTCATTTGTTCTGGGCACACTCAGATTTCCTGGTGTATTAGAGATTCTAGAAAGCAAGAGTGTGCTTCTCGCTCTAAAGCAGAGTGTGATCCATGGATGAGAACAAGGCTGTGTGTTTCCCTTCAGAAATGGAGTTAAATCCCAGGCTCTGAGTCTTCCTACAAGCAAGACTTCGTTTCAGGTAAGGGCAGTCACTGTTCAGTTCAAAGGAACTACATCATTCACTAAGCTCACACGTTTCTCATCTTAACTGACAAGCATTGGATGTTAGAGGACCAGTGCTTTGTATCACTTTCAGAAGCAGAGTTGGCCTAGATATGGTCCCTATGTGTAGGAACACCGTTCTTTTGTTCTCAGCACACTCACGTTTCCTGCTGGTGTAGAGACTTTAGAAAGCAAGAGCGTGCTTCTCGCTTTAAAGCAGAGTGTGATCCACGGATGAGAACTATGCTGTGTGTTTCCCTTCAGAACTGGAGTTAAATCCAATGCTCTGAGTCTCCCTACAAGCAAGACTTTGTTTCTGGTAAGGGCTGTCACTTTTCTGCTCAAAGGAACTACATCCTTCACGAAGCTCACACGTTTCTCATCTTAACTGACAACCTTTGGAAGTTAGAGGACCAGTGCATTGTATCAGTTTCAGAAGAAGATTTGGACTACATATAGTCCGTATGTGTAGGAAACACCGTTCTTTTGTTCTGGGCACACTCAGATTTCCTGCTGTATTAGAGAATCTAGAAAGCAAGAGGGTGCTTCTTGCTCTAAAGCAGAGTGTGATCCATGGATGAGAACTCTGCTGTGTGTTTCTCGTAAGAAATGGAGTTAAATCCCAGGCTCTGTGTCTTCCTACAAGCAATACTTCGTTTCAGGTAACGGCAGTCACTTTTCAGCTCAAACGAACTACATCGTTCACTGAGCTCCCACATTTCTCATCTTAACCGACAAGCATTGGATGTTAGAGAACCAGTGCTTTGTATCAGTTTCAGAAGCAGAGTTGAACTAGATATGGTCCCTATGTGTAGGAAACACCGTTCTTTTGTTCTCAGCACACACATGTTTCCTGCTGTCTTAGAGACTCTAGAAAGCAAGAGCGAGCTTCTTGTTCTAAAGCAGAGTGTGATCAATGGATGATTACACTGCTGTGTTTCACTTGAGAAATGGAGTTAAATCCCAGGCTCTGAGTCTTCCTACAAGCAAGACTTCGATTCAGGTAAGGGCAGTCACTTTTCTGCTCAAACGAACTACATCGTTCACGAAGCTCACACGTTTCTCATCTTAACTGACAAGCATTGGATGTTAGAGGGTCAGTGCTTTGTATCAGTTTCAGAAGCAGATTTGGACTACTTATGGTCCTTATATGTAGGAAACACCATTCTTTTGTTCTGGGCACACTCAGATTACCTGCTATATTAGAGACTGTAAAAGCAAGAGCATGCTTCTCGCGCAAAAGCAGAGTGTGATCCATGGATGAGAACTCTGATGTGTGTTTCCCTTCAGAGATGGAGTTAAATCCCAGGCTCTGTGTCTTCCTACAAGCATGAATTCTTTTCAGGTAAGGGCAGTCACTTTTCAGGTCAAAGGAACTACATCATTCTCAAAGCTCACACGTTTCTCATCTTAACTGACAAGCATTGGATGTTAGAGGACCAGTGCTTTGTGTCAGTTTCAGAAACAGATTTGGACTAGATATGTTCCGTATGTGTAGGAAACACCGTTCTTTTGTTCTGGGCACACTCAGATTTCCTGCTATATTAGAGACTCTAAAAGCAAGAGCGTGCTTCTAGCTCTAAAGCAGAGTGTGATCCATGGATGAGAACTTTGCTGTGTGTTTCTCTTAAGAAATGGAGTTAAATCCCAGGCTCTGTGTCTTACTACAAGCAAGACTTCGTTTCAGGTAAGGAGAGTCACTTTTCAGCTCAAACGAACTACATCGTTCCCTGAGCTCACACATTTCTCATCTTAACAGACAAGCATTGGATGTTAGAGGACCAGTGCTTTGTATCAGTTTAAGAAGCAGAGTTGGACTAGATATGGTCTGTATGTGTAGGAAACACTGTTCTTTGTTCTGGGCACAATCAGATTTCCTGCTGTATTAGAGACTCTAGAAAGCAAGAGCGTGCTTCTTGCTGTAAAGCAGAGTGTTATCCATGGGTGAGAACTATGCTGTGTGTTTCCCTTCAGAAATGGAGTTAAATCCCAATCTCTGTGTCTTCCTACAAGCAATACTTCGTTTCAGGTAACGGCAGTCACTTTTCAGCTCAAACGAACTACATTGTTCACTGAGCTCCCACATTTCTCATCTTAACAGACAAGCATTGGATGTTAGAGGACCAGTGCTTTGTATCAGTTTAAGAAGGAGAGTTGGACTAGATATGGTCCGTATGTGTAGGAAACACCTTTCTTTTGTTCTCAGCACACTCACGTTTCCTGCTCTCTTAGAGACTCTAGAAAGCAAGAGCGTGCTTCTTGTTCTAAAGCAGAGTGTCATCAATGGATGAGAACACTGCTGTGTGTTTCACTTCAGAAATGGAGTTAAATACCAGGCTCTGAGTCTTCCTACAAGCAAGACTTCGTTTCAGGTAAGGGCAGTCACTTTTCTGCTTAAACGAACTACATCGTTCACGAAGATCACACGTTTCTCATCTTAACTGACAAGCATTGGATGTTAGAGGACCAGTGAATTGTATCAGTTTCAGAAGCAGATTTGGACTACATATGGTCCGCATATGTAGGATACACCGTTCTTTTGTTCTGGGCACACTCAGATTGCCTGCTTTATTAGAGAATCTAGAAATCAAGAGCGTGCTTCTCGCGCAAAAGCAGAGTGTGATCCAAGGATGAGAACTATGCTGTGTGTTTCCCTTCAGAGATGGAGTTAAATCCCAGGCTCTGTGTCTTACTACAAGCAAGACTTCATTACAGGTAAGGGCAGTCACTTTTCAGGTCAAAGGAACTACATCATTCTCAAAGCTCACACGTTTCTCATCTTAACTGACAAGCATTGGATGTTAGAGGACCAGTGCTTTGTGTCAGAGTCAGAAACAGATTTGGACTAGATATGGTCCGTATGTGTAGGAAACACCGTTCTTTTCTTCTGGGCACAATCAGATTTCCTGCTGTATTAGAGAATCTAGAAAGCAAGAGCATGCTTCTCGCTCTAAAGCAGAGTATGATCCATGGATGAGAACTCTGCTGTATGTTTCCCTACAGAGATGGAGTTAAATCCCAATCTCTGTGTCTTCCTTCAAGCAAGACTTCGTTTCAGGTAAGTAGAGTCACTTTTCAGCTCAAACGAACTACATCGTTCACTGAGCTCACACATTTCTCATCTTAACAGACAAGCATTGGATGTTAGAGGGTCAGTGCATTGTATCAGTTTCAGAAGCAGATTTGGACTACATATGGTCCCTATGTGTAGGAAACACCGTTCTTTTGTACTGGGCACACTCAGATTTCCTGCTATAATAGAGACTCTAAAAGCAAGAGCGTGCTTCTAGCTCTAAAGCAGAGTGTGATCCATGGATGAGAACTTTGCTGTGTGTTTCTTTAAGAAATGGAGTTAAATCCCAGGCTCTGTGTCTTACTACAACAAGACTTCCTTTCAGGTAAGGTCAGTCACTTTTCAGTTCAAAGGAACTACATCATTCACAAAGCTCACACGTTTCTCATCTTAACTGACAAGCATTGGATGTTAGAGGACCAGTGCTTTGTATCAGTTTCAGAAGCAGAGTTGAAATAGATTTGGTCCGTATGTGTAGGAAACACCATTCTTTAGTTCTCAGCACACACATGTTTCCTGCTGTCTTAGAGACTCTAGAAAGCAAGAGCGTGCTTCTTGTTCTAAAGCAGAGTGTGATCAATGGATGATTACACTGCTGTGTGTTTCACTTCATAAATGGAGTTAAATCCCAGGCTCTGAGTCTTCCTACAAGCAAGACTTCGATTCAGGTAAAGGCAGTCACTTTTCTGCTCAAACGAACTTCATCATTCATGGACCTCACACGTTTCTCATCTTAACTGACAAGCATTGGATGTTAGAGGGTCAGTGCTTTGTATCAGTTTCAGAAGCAGATTTGGACTACTTATGCTCTGTATATGTAGGAAACACCGTTCTTTAGTTCTGGGCACACTCATATTACCTGCTATATTAGAGACTATAAAAGCAAGTGCATGCTTGTCGGTCTAAAGCAGAGTGTGATCCATGGATGAGAACTATGCTGTGTGTTTCCCTTCAGAAATGGAGTTAAATCCCAGGCTCTGTGTCTTCCTACAAGCAAGACTTCGTTTCAGTTAAGGGCAGTCACTTTTCTGCTCAAAGGAACTACATCATTCACAAAGCTCACACGTTTCTCATCTTAACTGACAAACATTGGATGTTAGAGGACGAGTGCTTTGTATCAGTTTCAGAAGCAGATTTGGACTGGATATGGTCCATATGTGTAGGAAACACCGTTCTATTGTTTTGGGCACACTCAGATTTCCTGCTGTCTTAGAGACTCTAGAAAGCAAGAGTGTGCTTCTCGCTCTAACCAGAGTGTGATCCATGGATGAATACTATGCTGTGTGTTTCCGTTCAGAAATGGAGTTAAATCCCAGGCTCTGTGTCTTCCTACAAGCAAAACTTCGTTTCAGTTAAGGCAGTCACTGTTCAGTTCAAAGGAACTACATCAGTCACAAAGCTCACACGTTTCTCATCTTAACTGACAAACATTGGATGTTAGAGGACCAGTGCTTTGTATCAGTTTCAGAAGCAGAGTTGGACTAGATATGGTCCCTATGTGTAGGAAACTCCGTTCTTTTGTTCTCAGCACACTCACGTTTCCTGCTGTCTTAGAGACTCTAGAAAGCAAGAGCGTGCTTCTTGTTCTAAAGCAGAGTGTGATCAATGGATGAGAACACTGCTGTGTGTTTCAATTCAGAAATGGAGTTAAATCCCAGGCTCTGAGTCTTCCTACAAGCAAGACTTCGTTTCAGGTAAGGGCAGTCACTTTTCAGCTCAAACGAACTACATCGTTCACTGAGCTCACACATTTCTCATCTTAACAGACAAGCATTGGATGTTAGAGGACCAGTGCTTTGTATCAGTTTCAGAAGAAGAGTTGGACTAGATATGGTCCGTACATGTAGGAAACACCGTTCTTTTGTTCTCAGCACACTCACGTTTCCTGCTCTCTTAGGGACTGTAGAAAGCAAGAGCGTGCTTCTTGTTCTAAAGCAGAGTGTTATCAATGGATGAGAACACTGCTGTGTGTTTCACTTCAGAAATGGAGTTAAATCGCAGGCTCTGAGTCTTCCAAGAAGCAAGACTTCATTTCAGGTAAGGGCAGTCACTTTTCTGCTCAAACGAACTACATCGTTCACGAAGCTCACACGTTTCTCATCTTAACTGACAAGCATTGGATGTTAGAGGGTCAGTGCTTTGTATCAGTTTCAGAAGCAGATTTGGACTACTTATGGTCTGTATATGTAGGAAACACCATTCTTTTGTTCTGGTCACACTCAGATTACCTGTTATATTAGAGACTGTAAAAACAAGAGCATGCTTCTCGCTCTAAAGCAGAGTGTGATCCATGGATGAGAACTATGCTGTGTGTTTCCCTTCAGAAATGATGTTAAATCCCAGGCTCTGTGTCTTCCTACAAGCAAGACTTCTTTTCAGGTAAGGGCAGTCACTTTTCAGTTCAAAGAAACTACATCATTCACAAAGCTCACATGTTTCCCATCTTAACTGACAAGCATTGGATGTTAGAGGACCAGTGCTTTGTATGAGTTTCAGAAGCAGAGTTGGACTAGATATGGTCCGTATGTGTAGGAAACACCGTTCTTTTGTTCTCAGCACACTAACGTTTCCTGCTGCCTTAGAGACTCTAGAAAGCAAGAACGTGCTTCTCGCTCTAAAGCAGATTGTGATCCATGGATGAGAACCATGCTGTGTGTTTCCCTTCAGAAATGGAGTTAAATCCAATCTCTGTGTCTTCCTACAAGCAACACTTCGTTTCAGGTAAGGGCAGTCACTTTTCAGCTCAAATGAACTACATCGTTCACTGAGCTCACACATTTCTCATCTTAACAGACAAGCATTGGATGTTAGAGGACCAGTGCTTTGTATCAGTTTCAGAAGCAGAGTTGGACTGGATATGGTCCGTATGTGTAGGAAACACCATTCTTTTGTTCTCAGCACACTCACGTTTCCTGCTGTCTTAGAGAATCTAGAAAGCAAGAGCATGCTTCTTGTTCTTAAGAAGAGTGTTATCAATGGATGAGAACACTGCTGTGTGTTTCACTTCAGAAATGGAGTTAAATCCCAGGCTCTGAGTCTTCCTACAAGCAAGACTTCATTTCAGGTAAGGGCAGTCAGTTTTCTGCTCAAACGAACTACATCGTTAACGAAGATCACACGATTCTCATCTTAACTGACAAGCATTGGATGTTAGAGGGTCAGTGCATTGTATCAGTATCAGAAGCAGATTTGGACTACATATGGTCCGTATATGTAGGAAACACCGTTCTTTTGTTCTGGGCACGCTCAGATTGCCTGCTATATTAGAGAATCTAATAGCAAGAGCGTGCTTCTCGCTCTAAAGCAGAGTGTGATCCATGGATGAGAACTTGGCTGTGTGTTTCAATTAAGAAATGGAGTTAAATCCCAGGCTCTGTGTCTTACTACAAGCAAGACTTCGTTTCAGGTAAGGGCAGTCACTTTTCAGTTCAAAGGAACTACATCATTTACAAAGCTCACAGGTTTCTCATCTTAACTGACAAGCATTGGATGTTAGAGGACCAGTGCTTTGTATCAGTTTCAGAAGCAGAGTTGAACTAGATATGGTCCGTATGTGTAAGAAACACCGTTCTTTTGTTCTCAGCACACACACGTTTCCTGCTGTCTTAGAGACTCTAGAAAGCAAGAGCGTGCTTCTTGTTCTAAAGCATAGTGTGATCAATGGATGATTACACTGCTGTGTTTCACTTCAGAAATGGAGTTAAATCCCAGGCTCTGAGTCTTCCTACAAGCAAGACTTCGATTCAGGTAAGGGCAGTCACTTTTCTGCTCAAACGAACTACATCATTCATGGACCTCACACGTTTCTCGTCTTAACTGACAAGCATTGGATGTTAGATTGTCAGTGCTTTGTATCAGTTTCAGAAGCAGATTTGGACTACTTATGCTCTGTATATGTAGGAAACACCGTTCTTTAGTTCTGGGCACACTCATATTACCTGCTATATTAGAGACTATAAAAGCAAGTGCATGCTTGTCGGTCTAAAGGAGAGTGTGATCCATGGATGAGAACTATGCTGTGTGTTTCCCTTCAGAAATGGAGTTAAATCCCAGGCTCTGTGTCTTCCTACAAGCAAGACTTCGTCTCAGTTAAGGGCAGTCACTTTTCTGCTCAAAGGAACTACATCATTCACAAAGCTCACACGTTTCTCATCTTAACTGACAAACATTGGATGTTAGAGGACGAGTGCTTTGTATCAGGTTCAGAAGCAG